>OX596076.1:85142053-85252053 GCA_951394005.1 Protophormia terraenovae | reverse complement strand
TATACACCCAGAGAAAAATCAATCACATACGTGTTGAAAACAATACCATTCTGTGTCCATAGTGAATCTACACCGTATGTGTTTAAATTAAACACTGCGTGTTCAATTCTTATTGAAAATCGATACCTAATTGGCACCAAGTTGAAACCATTTCGGTATCAAATTGTTAAATTACATATGTTTTCTATTAAATTTGGGTATTAAAAAGCTGTTACCGTAAATTACCAATGTGAGCACAATCGTTGTTGATTTTGAATCGAATTTTTTCCCTTAGTGTAAGTAATCAATCATCAATTAACAATAATCTCCTCTAGTTAATGAAAGAAGTAGGAGTTCCATCTGTATTAAGGGTATAAGAAATAAAATGTCTTTCACTTGTTAGTAAACAGTTAGGATACATTAGGAACCTCAAACCAAGTATACCTTTTATTTCGGTATAGATTCAAATAAAAAAACTACAAACTCACCTTAACAACATGTGAACGTTTTTCATAATCAATCATGGAAGTATTTTTGTCGCTTATATCAAGTGCAGCAGGTGAAAGAGGTGAAGAAGCTGATGATGGCAAAGAATTTCTAGAAGAAGATGCTAAAGATGATGACAGCGATAAAGAAGAAGAAGACGAAGGTGTTGTTGAATCCAAAACATGATTTAACAAATCATTATCGATGACAGTTGTTGTTGCTGTTGTAGACAACTTATCCATTAAAGGAGAAACATGTGTATTCTCAGCTTTGTTAGTAGATGAAATAGCATTGATTTCTTGTATTTGCAAAGTGTCAATATTTCTTTCATTTGTTATGATTTTGTCATTTTGCCAAAACTCCTTTACATGTGATTCATCTCCAGTCAATGAGGATATTTTATTTGTTATATCCTGAGGCTGTTGTAGATCATCCTTTAAGCCAAATGCAGTTGCCGCTAGTGTAGCTGTTGTGGGACTGGTGGCTGGTAAGGGAGGTGGTGTTAATGTTTGCATGTTATTTGAATTGATATTAGACATTATACCAGTCTCTTTATCAAATCTATAAATATTTTTAGGATGATTTTGTCCATAACTGGAATCATGTAAAATAAACTCTTTACCACCTCCTCCATCTCCACCTGCTCCTCCTCTATTACCGCCACCACCACTATTATATTGTGTATTATCATCATTATCATTATAATCTTGAGATGTCTCAGGATGATGACTATTGGGTGACATACTATCGCTGGCAACTTTTTCATTTAAGCGTATAATATTTGATAAATTAATGTTATTGATGAGTGTAATGCCGCATATTGCCACCAAAATGATGACAAAACAAACGCCACCAATTAAAAATACGGGAGCTTTTGAATTTTTGGGACACATTGTGTTTTCTATTTCTTTATTTTATTAATTTTTATTATTTCTATTTATGGATGGTTGAAATTAAACTGACTAATTCGTTATTGGGGTATCATATGCGCTTTTTTATTTTAAATTTGTATATTATTTGTTATTATTTTAATTAAATTGGAATGTATTGTTTGTTTGATTTTTGTTGTTTGCTTTCTTTATTTTATCACAATTTTATTTAATTTAAATTCTTGATTAATTCAATTTATATTTATTTGTTTGTCTTTTTTCTTGTTAAGATTGCTGTTAAATTAAAAACTTTTTCTTTTAATGTGGATTTTCCTAAAAAAAAAAAAAATAATAATAATATTTCCTCAAGTTTTGTTTTATAATTTTCAATTAGTTCCTGTGTTTAATTTGTGTTTTATTTCCTTTTTACACATTTACTTGTAAGTGTTTTTTTTTGTCGTAGTGTTAGTTGTTAATAATACACATATAGCACCAGTTTTTCACACATGTATATTTGTTGTATTTACTTTTTTGTTTTTATATTTCAGTTGACAAACACAATTTTAAGTTGTTAAGGTTTTGTTTACATAGAGAACTTTTTAAATGTAAATTACACAAAAAGTTTTTTTTTTTTTTTGCAAATATATGAGTAAAAGTTTAATGAGCATATATATACATACACTTAAATCACTCGCTCAACTATGTAAATTGTCATCAAGCCTACAATTTTTTAATTGCAATTGTACATGATTATAGTTACCTTTGTGTTTACTGGTATTCAGTGAAGTAGTGTAACTGATTATGGCAATAAATTTCACTGCACGAGTAAATGTCCGACTCTTAACATTATTGTTTGTTAAGAGTCGGACATTAAAAAAAAAAAAAACTCAAAATACATATACTTTAAATTAGTGGTCAATAAGTGATATCTTCAATTTATTACGCTTAAAAAACAAATTTCAAGAGTAATGTTTATAGTCATGGTATCTAATTATATATTTCTAGAGGTTTCTGAAGCTCTCAGTAGATGTAGAGAATTGAAATACTTATACAATTTTTCTTGCCAGAGGGTGTGGAGATATGGATTTACTATGTAATATTTTTTTAAAGTCGGGTTTGATTTTAAGAAATTTAAATTGGCTATGTTTATTATTTGCTCTCCAAAACCTACCGGAAACTGATTTTGTATTTGGATCAAGGAGCATATGGTCCTACCTTTAATTTCATGTTTCTACACGCAAAGAAAAAATATGGTTCTAGTGACCATAAACTAAGAGCAACATATTATTGTAATAGACTTGGGAATAATATTTCATTTTGGTGAATCGTTCGTTATCGGTCAGTACGACTGACTGAAATATTTCTTTCTTTTCTTTCATTTACTGAAGTATGTATGGAACAGAAACCAAAGAAAGATTCTTTCTTTTATTTCATCTTTCATTTACTGAAATATGAACGAAATAGAAACGAATGAAAGATGTTTTTTTCCTTTCGTCTTTCTTTTTCTGAAGTATGTATGAAATAGAAACCAAAGAAAGGTTCTTACTTGTCTTTCATTTACTGAAGTAGGAATGAAATGGAAAGGAATGAAATATGTTTTTTTTTTTTCTTTATTTTTTATTTTTTTATTTTTTTTTTTTTTGTGAAACAACAATTTCTAATGAATGATTAACCATTTTTTTATTAAGTTATTTTGAACATACCACATTTGTGTATTATTCACATATTTAAATCAGCTGAAAAAATATGACAGAAGAAAGGAATGAAATATGAAAACAATGTGAAAAGTGAAACATAAACATGAAAGATTGTGAAGTATTTCATATCTTTCATTTAACTGAATCGTTCAATTGAAATATTTCTTTCATGAACGACACAACTCTAGATTGTAATATATGATTACAGGTAACAATAAATATATTTGTACGTAATCATTATTATGATTCCATTTTATAATTTATCAGTAAGATTTATAACCTTAATAATAACCTTTAGTAAGGTTTATAACCTTTTCTTAAATATTGCTTTCAATTTCATCATGTTTTAAATAATTCCATGTTATATAAACTAATTTTATCATATATATAATCCCATTTTATCATATATATAATCCCATGTTTTCATATTTATATTCATTTGTACCACGATATTTGGTACATTCATCATACTGAATATAAACATTGTCAATTTATATTTGTTTATATCTAAACTAAATGAGAATTAATATACAAACAAACTACTGGACTGATACACAAAAATGTGTATTCAAAAGTTATTAAAAGCAAATAAAAATATTAGCTTAATGGTTGTAGAATTAACCAAATTTTTAAAATTAACTGAATGATTGTAGAATTAAGTGAATAGTTGTAGAATTGACTAAATGTTTAAATTTTTCATAAATATGGTTTCATATAAACATATTTAAATATATATAATTCAATCAACCATATTAAAATTTTGATTGTGGGTAATCATTAAATTATCAAACAGAATCATAAACGTTGCTATCATGAACACGGTATTATTAAAATCAATGAAGAACGGCTATACAAACATTAAAAAGTTGTAGTGATCATGCTGTAACCATGTTTTTTCTCTGCGTGTAGGTTCAATATTTTAGAAAATTTAAAAAAGAGCATCAGAAGAACAAAAATTTATATATTTTTTTTTTTTTTTTTTTTGATTCTCATTTACTTAGGACCATATATCTTTAAGTTTAATATTATAGAAAATTCAAATAGAAAAACGAAAAAATACCACAAAGTTCCCCCTCTTGAATTCTTAACCATATAGGACCATCTTTAATTTCATGTTTTTATGTTTAAAAATTTGAAAAGTACCATTAGAAGAAGGAAAAAAGTACCACAAAGTCCCATGTTATGGATTCTTATTCACTTAGTATCATTTGTCTTTAATTTCATGTTTCTAGTTTCAATATTATAGAAAATTAAAAAAGTACCAATAGAAGAACAAAAAAGTACCACAAAATGTCCTCTTGTGAATTCTTGTTCACTTAGGACTATATGTACTTTAGTTCATGTTTCTAGGTTTAATATAATAAATATTTATTTATTTATTTATTATATTTTTCCCCCTCAACTTATTTTTTGCATATTTGCATTAAATATAATAATTTAAACGTGATTATTACTTCGACCTTTTTTGTATTTCAAAAATTTAAAGAATTTTGTTGAGCTTAAGTTACTTTTTTCATATAATATTTTATTTTGCAATATTTCGGTAATAGTTTTAGATAAATTTTAACATACTTTCCATTATATAATTTTCCATTGGCAACATTTTCTTTTTGCTGCTTTTCGACAACGACTCCCTAATAATTTTTTTTTTTTTTTGTATTTTTATGAATTATATAATTGAGATATTCTGACAAACATTTTAAAAATCCTTTTGGAAATTTAACCCCTTTGTAATATTTACCATATAAGTCAATCTTTACGTTATAAAAACTATTATTAAATTTCAATTATAAATAACAAAGGATTAAGAAATTACTCACACGCTCTAGCACAAGACAAATCTTTAGGTATTAGTTTAAGGATTTTTTCTACTTTATATGTATTTGCTTTCCTTTATTACCTTTCTTTGTTAAAAGATAAAAAAAAACATAAATTCCTTAAGCCAGTTAATACCTGATACTATTTCTGTTTTCTTTATATCTTTTCTTTCGCATTTCTTTTTTAAGTTTGCCAAAAATACCGTTTTTCCTAAACAATGAAATGGAAATTCTTTATTTTAACTTTTTAGAGTTATTTTGTCTGTCTTTTTATTACTGAAAGTTGAAAAACTTTAATTTCCTCTTTTTTTTTGTGTTGTAAGAACTTTTATTGTTGCTTTAACACATAAGTGTGAAAATAGATGAGTGTGTGTATGTGTAAGTGACTTGTGTTTGTGGTTATAAAAAAGTACTAATATTTAGTAGCATACTTTTAGTATAAAATTAAATTTAAATTGTAATGTCTGGAAGTATAAATTCTAAGGTTTTTTTTAAACTTGCATTCATTGTATTCTATTTTATTTTTCACAATTTGTGGCAGACATTTATGTGCCTGCGATAAACGCTGGTAATAATGAATAAATACTAAAAAGAATATGTATATGTAGTTGGTATTTTTATCCATTTTAAGCTGAGTATTAGGGCGGTAATTATTTGTTAGAAAGATAATAAGTTTTAGGTTAATTTTAGATGGAAGTCCATAGATTTTGAGATCTCATTTTTAATTAATTTAAAATTATTTTGGTTCAATATGAAATTTATTATTTTCTCCAAAAAAGTGTCACCCTAATATCTCACTTTCATATATCAGGCATATCATGACAACAATTGCTGTTTTTTTTTTGATGCACAAGTAGTTTTTTTTGTCATTGTGTTACAATGAAAAATGAAAGCGTAAAACAGCTGCAGCAGCAGCAGTGAGTTAACACTTCACACACTCTCTTAAGTATTCTCTGGCTTTCAGACCTCATACAACATGTAAGAATGTTAACAGAAGTGGTAGTAAAAATTTTATATATATTATACATATTTTTTTATACAAGTGTAAATATTACACTCAAACACCTACAATTGAAATACATATCATACAATACTATATACATATGTATGCGTGTATGTGTAAAACTACTAAATGCATTTTTTTTTATTGCAAATGTCATCATCTGCAACTCAGCTGTAGCTGCTGCTGTAATACCCTCTTCCATTTATTTGATTGTTGAAAAAAAGTTGACATTTTACGTGTGAGTTTTTTTTTTTTTTTTTTCTTTTACAATTTGTCTTCTTCATAAATTCTTGATTGTACTTTTGTTTAATAGCTACTATTTAAAGTATTTTTCTTACTTTTAAGTAAATTTTGTTTGTGTGCTGTTGCTTTTCTTTATCACGTTTTGAGTTTTGTAAAAATATTTCCGTTTTAAATGTTTGCTGTACTTGAACTTTTAAATTTAGTGGCCATTTATATAAATATTTTTATTTTTTCTTCTCAATTAATTTCTGGCAGCAAAATATAAGTGGAAGTTTAATTTTTATATTTCTTTTAGCTATAAGAATTTCTACTAATTTGCCAAAATTTGTTACACCTTTTAATTTGGTTTGACTTGACTTAATTAAAAACCTTTTGATGCAAGTGAATGTAAGTGAACGTGTGTTTCATTTATATTAGAAGAACAAGTCAATTAAATACAAATCTTAATTGTTTAACTCAAGTGGCTAAAAAAAAGGTAGAATAGAATTTAGGGGAAACATGTGGATATGAAATTAACACAATGGGAAATAAGTTTCTTAAGACTTAATAAAATATTATTTCAATTACTTTGCCATCGTCTTTTAAGTTAAATTAAATTACTCAATTGTTTTGTTGCGGAAACAGGCCAGAAAATAGCGGATACACTGAATTTTGTTAGGAAAGGGAGAACTCTTTTCCAAAGCCACTCATTCACGTATATTTCTGTGTTAATGAAACCATTTTTTAAGAATGAAGTGCTTCATTCCAGCGTATGCATATGACTTCCCAAATCAAAAACTTTCTTGGGAATTTTGATTTCTTTGATACACGAAATTTTTTTTGCCATAATCCCTCTAGCATGTGCGGTATAGAATTCCTGGCTAGGAAGTCACCCTGTACGAACGTCTCATCGTCTACTATACAAAAATAAAAATTCTGAAAAAATTCGTCCGATGTACTTTCATGTTATTTTTTACCTCCAAATTCTTGTTTGCGTTTCTATTAGGATTTTTTTCTTACTTTATAAGTCTTCAGGCTAGAATTCCTTTAAAACTGTCTGATAAAGATTCAAAGCAATTAACTTTTTGTGACACTTTTCTTCCAGAGATGAGGTGATTTTCTCTCAAAATCCTTTCTATTTTGCCTGAGTCCTACAGCCTGAAGATACAATTTGAAGATACAAATACAAACCAGTTAACACAATTATTAATTTTTCACCACATCAAAAGTTATAAGCCCAAGAGCATGCACGGATTTTTTCGTGCGCAGTCCTTATATCAAATTTCAGTTTTTTTTTTTTTTTTAATAACTATAAATTTTTAGCAAATTAATATTTTAAAATGACACAACGATTTTAAAATGTAATTTGGAAAACTTCTTTGATCATGCGAAACTCTTCACTGAAATAACGTTGCGAGTGTGAATTGCAACCATTCACGTTTTTTTTTTCTCCACGTTTAACGAGATATATGTCAAATGATGTCTAATTGCAAGAGCTATTAGGTTTCATTTTGAATTTTGCAATACCCGGCGTAAAATCCCTAGTAAAAAATCTGCAAATTTTAAAAATTTTTGTTTCACGAATTTGCACAACACAATTTGACACTGGTTAATAGCACGCCAATTAAATTCATAAAATCAGCGATTGAACAAAAAATTTTTAGTTTTAAACACTTTTTTTTTTACTTTGGATGCTTGCCGGTACCACATGAAACCGTTTCCGCTCTTGAATTTTTGTTGTGTTTCTCCACCAATTGTTGTTAACATAATAGCATCAAAAGTTATTTCAAAAAATCATAAAAAATAGGTGAAGATATTTGGGGTTAGAGATTGGTTTCATAAAGGTAAACTAAAAAATAGAAATGCCCATATAACTAACAAAATTTTTGCTACATCCCTCGTATAATAAAACCAAAAGAAAATACACATACACTTGGTAAAAGTATACATAATGCGGATGATGAGATTGAAGATGATACTGCAGCAGCAGTAGCATTCAGAGTAAGTAAACAAAAGGAAAAATAAAACAAAATCAACAACAAATACCAAGATATTCACACACTCATCTACAATATTTTATTTATAAAAAACACATACACATATTTGTATATTACATATTTATATATCCGAGTACTGTTTTTATATCCATTAAAGATTTTGTTTTGTCTTGTAAACAAGTCTAAACAAAGAGCGTAAATAAAAGTATAAACTCATACTCATACATATACCAACGAAAATAATACATAGTAAATAAATATTAAATATAAGAAAAAACAAAACCAAAGTAAAGTAAAGTAAAAAAGAGAAAAGGAAAAATATGTGCTGAAAGCAAAGAAGGAAATCTAAAACATTTTTTTAAGTAGTTGTATGTTGTAAGAAAAAAATAAAAGTATAAATATCAAAGGGTAATAATACCAATACAACCATAATACTTTAAACACTCCTACTATAGTTAGAACAGCATTTCCTCATAAGATTGTGGCATAATGAATTTTGGTTTAAATGCTTTACAGGATATAAAGTAGATATAATTATGATGTAGACAATGAAACCACTACAACTAAAGAATTTTTTCTATATGCTGTAGAAAAAAAATAAAACAAAAAATAAATAATTCTGTAAAGAAACCTTTAGAAATTTTGGTTTTTGTCTGTTAAGAATATTTTCTTTGGGGTTTTTTCTTTAAAAATACATATTAGACCTTGTGTTATGATTAAAAAGACTAAAGAAATATATATGTAAAAAAAGGAAACTCAAAGATGTTTTAAGCGCTGGTATTTTGTAATTTAAGTTAACTTGAAGATGGTTTATTTTAAGAACTTCAATCATAGTTCAAGAACTTTGCTTTGATACCATCAAACAGAGACAGGAAGCCAATTAACTGTTTATGGTCCTTCAAACCGGATGCTGAATAACGAAGCTGTAGGTACATTTATAACCTCAGCGTTGACAACTCCAGTTTCTCTAACCTGCTACAAATGTGCTAAAAACTGGTCTCTTCAAAACTGAACCAGTGCAAGTAGGAAGACACCGAAAATGCTGATGAAATATGTTATGTCCAAGCCATTCTATATGTTGCATTTGAACCAGCACAAGATGAAACTTTTTCACGCCTGATCATTATATTAACATTTGTAAGAACAATTAAAAATAAATATTATAGTTTTAAAACACTCTTTATAGCTTTTTTCCTTAATTATCATGATTTCTAGCCAATTATTTACAAATTTGTACTTAAAGCTTCAATTTAAATCTCCTATTAATGACAAGTAGCATAAACATTAGGGTGGACACAAAACAAAACCCGTCGATGTTTCCAGCTGAACTTCGTTATGAGTTACTATTCCGTATCGGCTTTTTGGCACCGTTTTCAAAAATTTTCGTTTACAAAATTTTAAATATATAAAATAGAAAACAAATAATTTAATATAGAAATGGTGTCAAATTGAAGGCAATTGGTATAAATTTTTGTTAATGATTTAATTTTTATCTGGAGATTTATTCTGGATGCTTTCAGCTGTACATCGTTTAATTTCTTCTGCATACCATCGTATCTATATGATAGCAGACAGATGTGATCTGTATAATAAAGGTCTTTCAGTCTTTTATTAAGTCCTAGGTTATTATATTCAAAAACAATGTTAAAAAGCATTGGCCAGATCATATACCCTTGTCTAACTCCAGCTTTGATATTGATTGGGTCAATGACATTCCCGTCATGGTGAATGTGGCATTTTACTTTCGTGTAGAGCTTTTATTATGTCAATAACCTTGTTGGGTGTTCTTTTACTGGCTATGAAGTAGTTTTTCATGGGTTTTGGCCATGATCTTCTTGGTTTAATATTTTCGTACTGAATTTATTTTCATCGCTCATAATGAACCGCTTCAAATATTGTTCGTTTAAATATTTGACTCTTTTTCAATATAAATTTTTACGTGAGTAATGAAAATTTAAGTGAAATGTCATCCCAGCAAATACTTTGCTTTCCTGGTAAGCTAGCCGGTATAAATGGAAACAAAAATAAAGTACTTATTTTTTTATGAATAATTATAGTAATTTTTGTTTGAGTTGTCCTCGAATTCATGTAGTTATTTTTACACTATAGGGATACACAAAAATATGTACCTAGACGAAAAAAAAAAAAAAACGAAGAAATTTTGCCGTCAGTGAGATTTGAACTTGGTACCAAATTAAATGTTCGTTTTTAATGACTAGCGTCTTATTTAGTACATCATCTCGCGCTTAAGTTGAACCAGCCATCTTCTGTTTGATAATCCAGCGCTGTAGCCAACTGATCCACGCGATTGTAAGTTACTCTGCTATTGTACTATTGAGTACTTGTTTATGTAATGTAGATAAGGCAAATAATAATGACGTCTCATTACCATGAAACTTCTTTAATAAGTAGTTGTCATTACCGAAGAAAACCAAAAAGTTTTTGCTGGGATTTTTCAAACACGTGTTCGTTTAACACAATCGAATTTGTGTTATCCGATACGCTAGATAAGAGTGAGACGTAATGTTCGCTCTTTGATGTAGCAAATTCTTTAATTCGCGAATTATCCACCAATAAAATTCAACATAAAAACATGTTTCAGGTATCATTTTAAAGGTAATTTCATTACCTTTAAATATTTGTCTTAATGAACATTGTAACGTAAATACTTTGGAAGATATTTGTATTTTTAAAAAGACAATTTTCCTCATTTTTGAAATATTATAAATCGCGAACTTAAACTCGGCATTTGCGTTACCAGCGTCAATATTAATATTCTTGCCGAATTTTATTACATTCGGATGATTTTTTGGAAGAAATTGGCGATTTTCCTATTTTATTACAAACAAAACAATACAAATTGCAATAAATATTTCGTATTTATTATGACATTTGTTGTAATAACTCCTAAAATATCGCGAGTCCCAGAATGCCACTTTCCACGGTTATAGAAAACATTTTCATCATTAACATATATATTTTTTTTTTAATTTTTAAAAATACCACTTTTTGAGATATTTACCCGCGAACGAAAAATCGCAAGATATAGACCATTTTGATGTTGAGAAAAAGGTCATGTTATACGTCATATTAAAGGTAATTTTGATACCTTTAATATGACATCTCAATAAATCTTATATAATAAATACTTCGAAAGATATTTGTAATTTCAAACCGCGATATTTCCCGAACCACTTGATGAAATCATCTGAAATTTTGAATTAGTCTTAGTTTTGACAATAATAATAATTGTACCAAATATTGAAATCTGTATTCTATAAAATTATCGAAAATATTTAAAATTCGAAGTTTTATTCTAAAATTAAGTTTTATTAGGTTACTGAATTCAAGAGCAAACATAAAAAATCAAGTAAGAAAGTTATAGTCGGTCTATTACGACAATATTATTTGTGACAAATATTACCATGATACTGTAATTTATGTGCGATTTTGGGACTTAAAGTGATTTTCGAAAATGGACTTAATATGGGAGCTATGCCTAATTATGGACCGATCTTCCTGATATTTTGTACTCCGATTTAATATTACATAAAACTTGTTTGTACTGAATTTTATTGAAATAGTGATATAAAGAAGGCGTTAAAATAATAGACCAATCATGACCAATTTCCATACTTTTTAACTTCTTTCTTTAATCGCATCTATAATTACATCGAAAGTATCCATTTGTATGTAAATACACTGGATAAGCATTTATTTCAAAATGTCTTCTTGAAATTTATGTTATTTTGAAATCTAGGAACATTATTATAAAAAGGTGTGATTTGGCCATTTATCATTCGGAGCAAGTTTGGGCAACTTTTTTAAAAAACTAACATTCTATTAGAAATAAAAACAGAAAAAAATTGCTTTTATAGGACTGTCAAACAAATTTTAACTTATTTGATTAAAATTAAAAAAAAAAAAAAAAAATATTCTATATGTAAATAACTTAAATTCTCGTTATTTTTGTTATAATTGCCGATTCAGATGTTAATTGATGCGAAAAAAAATTCAACTTTTGTCATAAAAATATGTAGCAAAAACCAAAAAATGGCCCTTCAATAAAATTAATTTCTAACTACTTTTTTAGCTTTCATTCCATGCAGAAGGAAATGGTGTAGATGGATCACAACAAAAAAAAAAAATCGTAAAACATGGCTTTAATGTTCCTAATAATTTGCATTATTCGTTATATTCTCTGGCCCTCTGTGCAGTGTGAAGCTCATGAAAAGATAACGCCAGAACAACCCATCTGAGAAATTGTAAGTTATTTTACGGTTACCCTGCTATTAATACAAGTCCCCTTCAAAATCTAAATGGAAATATACAAGTGCGTAAAAAATTACTATAATGCACTTATATTTAAAATAAAGCATATGTTATACATAAATAAGAAAAGCTGCATCATTACAATATTCAACACATTCATCCATTCATTTATTTATTTATTTACACAAAAACACACAAAATAAATATACACAAAAACACTAACTAGAAATAAACCATACAAGGACATCAACATCATTAACAGCACAACAGTAGTAGCTCATCATAAAACTTAAATTACACTCATACTTACGCATTTGTATGCACTTTAAAATAAAGTAAATAAATATGTTTGCAAATACCCAGCAAACACAAACACATAATTTTTAAAAATTATAAATTTTTTACATAATTTAAGATATTTTCAAGAAGTCTTTAAAACGAACAGAAAATATATTTATGAAAAATTTAATATACAAAATATTTTTAATTTATGATTAGTGTATGCGAGTTTGCTGGGTAACAGCTACTATTATACATTACCGGCTTAGTTAGGACAAAGTACATATGAAGAAATAGTTGACAGACATTAAACCCAGTATAATAATTATTATGATAATTATAAAATAAAAACAACAACCTTAACTAAGAAAGTAATATACACAACAACATTAAATAAATCTCATCTTGGCATTCTACATATAAATTTAAAAAAGAACTCATAAAAATTGCCTAAAAGCATACTTTAAAAAAAATGCGTTGTTTTCTCTCTGTCTCTCTCTCATACAAACAACTCATAATGTAAAAACACTCTTACAAAAAGAGTTTGCCATTTATTTTTGGTGAACAGTGAATAAGAAAAGGGCGACTAGAGAAAAAAAAAAGTACCAGATTTATTTTATTATTTATTGTTGGTGTATTGCAGTAGTTGTTTATTTTTTATTTTTTGTTAACATAAATATACAGTTGCAATTTTTGTTTGTTTTTTGTTATTTTTTCTGGTAAAAACTGGCATTTAAATATGTATGTATGTATCTGTATATTTGTTAGAATAAAAATTGTTTGTTTAAAGTTTACTTTAGTTTTCCCTCTTTTTTTCTTTTTTTTGGTAAGTATTTATTTTTGTTTCGTTATTGTTTACATCCATGTTTATATGTTTTCGCAATGGTGCAGTTAGTAAATTACAAAATAAAGTAATCAACTGCAAAAAAATATAAGAACCAAAACAATTTATGAGTTCATAAATTTGCAAGCAGACATAAACATACTTTTCCATTCACCTTTTTACTGCAGCAAAAAAAAGCAACTGAATTTAATTTTCAAGGTTAGTTTCAAGAGAAATTCTACATTATGGGGGAGATTAGATTAAGAGATTTGTAAAGGAAATATGATTTACAGAGAAACTAAGATTATTACTTAGTTGGTATTGAAAAATAAAAAGGAAGGATTTCAACAATTTATAGCTTTCAGTTCTTTCGGTAACTAAATGATATTTAAAATTTAATTAAAATGAATAAATTTGAGATAATAGGATGTCCTCATAAAGAAGTTGTAGCTGAATGCTGTAAAATATTAGAACCTATATTTTGACGATGTTAAAAAAATCCCTTTAAAAATAACATGTGCATAAAAATAAACACATGAACGAGAATAATGTCTGTACAAAATTTTATCAAATTCGGAAGAGGTGAGGAAATCAGCTGGTTGGTTTTAAATGGAATGACTCAGGTGCTACAAATTATTAAAAAATTAAAAAAAAAAAAACTAAATTTGTTCTACAAATAATTGGCCAAAGAATTAAAGGTATGCCACCAAATTGTTTCCAATGTATTAAACAGTATCAGAAGAATTTTACCATTGATAGGAAATCTGGTTTGAGAAGAAACAACGGTTCACATGATATTGGGAAGGCGAGAAAATTTAAAGCATATTAAAAAGTACTCCAAACACATCTGGTAGAAAAACAGCCCAGTTAGCTCAGTGCTTTGACTATTTGGTGAGAAAAGTTAAAGCTAATGCGGAGCTGAAAATATATAAAGTCCAAAAAGTTTAAGCTAAGAATTGGGCAGGGAAATTAAAATCAAATTTCATACAAAAATACTCATGTTGTATAATGGATGACGAAACGTATGTGCTGACAGAATTTTCGCAGCTTCCGGGTTAAATTTGTATGTTGCTAATGCTCGAGGCAATATTGACGATAAGTTTGGGACCCAATAGCAGACAAAATTTCATTAAAAATTCCTAGTATGACAAGCTTTACGCAGTTGGGGTAAAGCAAGAAAGTTGTTTGTTACATTCGGCTCTGTAAATATTGAAATATACATCAAAGATTGTTCTGCAAAAAAGGCTTCTTCCTTTCATCAGAGAGCACTACAGTAAGAAAGCTCTGGAATGGTACCAAAATAATAACATAGTTTTTGTACCAAAAGAGGTCAATTCTCAAAATTGTCCGGAGCTAAGACCAGTGGAGAGATATTGAGATATATTAAAAAAAAATGTGTCCCAAAATATAGAAAATTTAAAAAAAAGATGTGTAACTGTTCCAAAAATTGACTGAAACAACTAAAAAATCTTTAATGGAAGGGTTACCAACAAACGTCCTCAAGTTCAAAAGTAGTGGTTAGAATTAAAAAAAAAGTTATAATTTTCTGTGATTTGTAAAATAATATCAATTAAATAAAAAAGGAATGAAAACTCTAAGACCAACCGCTTCCAAATTATTTATGTATGTTAAGATTTTTTCGAACGCACTCTTTAGTAAACACTTCAATTAAACAAAAATTGCATTTTGTTTTTTGAAAAATAATAATTTCGCGTATTGATGGTGCGTATTCCATTTATACAGAGTTAAATATAAGAAAATCCATACTGGTGGCATAAATATGCTATGTATTTATTATATTTTGAAAATAAATTTTTTTAAATTTCTATACAAAATTTATTGGAAAATAAAAACAAAAACCGATATTAGAATGATTTATTAGACGTTTGAATCATTAATAATATTGTGCCAAAACTTAACAATTCGAATAAAAAATTGTCCTTTTTTTTACTATAGGCATTTTTTGTTTAAAAAATTATATACTTTTTAAAATTTGTCTAAAAAGTTACTCGAAAATGGAAGAAAACTAATAAAAATAAATAGTTCAAGGACCAATGTAAACTTGAAACAAAAAATGGTCGTAGTCCGCCCACCTCTCATATAACTTAAAATTTGAGAAAGTTGATGGTGGGTATATAGATTCGGCCGTTTAGGGAATTTTTTGTTTAATTGGAACTTTTAAAAAATCGGTACTTTTTTGAAGAATTGATCAGTCAGTTTTTAATTTAGGTACAATTTTGGAAGTAGAGAATATTTTAATTTTGTAATTGGTACTTTTTCTGAAAATTGTAGGTTTTAAAATTTGGATTTTTTTGTAAAATAAAAAGAAAAAAAATTAGTGCGTACTTTTTTGAAATTTATACTTTTCTTTTTTAAATTGTTGCTTTTAAAGTTTGTAAATTTTTACAATATTGGTAATAAATATTTCCTTCAAAATTGATAAATTTGTGAAAATTCTTTTTTCGAAATTGGCGTTTTTTTTACAATTAATATTATTATTAGGTTGTTTTTGGGAAAATTTTACCTTTTTTTACAATATTGGAACTTTTTTTAAAGTAATAATATTTTCTTTGAAACTTGGTGCTTTCTTGGAAATTAGTATTTATTTTTATAATGTTTTCTTTTTAATTAGTATTTTTATAGTTATTTTTTGCTTATATGTAAATTGGTAGTTTTTTTTTTTTTTTTTTTTTTTTTTTTTTTTTAAATACGGTTCATTTTTTAAAATAACAGATTTAGCTTTACAATTTAAGTTAAACTTTTGAAAGATCTGTAAAAGGATGTAATATAATATGAAATATAAAACATGTCATAAAATATTCTTTTTATAGTTAATTCGTAAGTATTCTATATTTTTACCAAGAAGATTGAAGTAAATTGTTTAAATCTTTATAATTTATTAAACAAATTAAAAAAAAAATAACAAGAAAATCTGAGAAAATAAAAATAAAACACAGTTACAATAACTCATCTTAATAGTTGCTGTGATTTAAATTAAAGGTAATTTAGTAAAATGCAAAATTTTTTGCATTATAAACAAATTTTATTAGTTCACATGATTCCATTCCTTTATTTCCATTAAAAATTTTCTACGACAAAACTCCAATGACAGCATTTCAATTGAATATTTCATTATTATAATCTTATCATTTAAATTTTACTTTTTAAAACTATTTTACCTTTAACCAAAAGAAAAATTAAAACAAATAAACTCCCTTGTTTTATTTTCACCACAGCTGTATAAAACAATAATTCCTGGCAAACACAAAACTATAAAAAGTTTATAATGAAAATTTTATAAGTTTTCAGTACAAGAAATGAAGAAAGAAAAAGAAAAAACCACCATCATTATTGCCATAAATAATTCATTAAAAACTAATTTTTGTTGAAACTTTTTTTTTGCACTATTGAAAAAAGTTTCTTAGCAATCATCATCATCATCATCGTTGTCTTCGTCATAGTCCTTGATCTATTTCAAAAGTTAAACACTAATTAAAACATACATAGATGAATTTAAAAAAAAAAAAAGAAACAAAATTAAAATTCTTACAATAAATTGTCATAGTGAATGAATACAAGACTAAATGAGGGAATGAATGAATGAATGAGCAACTAACAATTTGAACAGAACAACAGATGATGAAATAGAATTTTTTTTTAAATTGTTTATTTACTTGAACTTGTATGAAGAAAAGATAAATAAAACTATTATTAATATGAAGAAAACGAATTAAAAATACAGTTTAATTGTTCAGTGGAAATTTAATCTACGACAAATTTGAGTGACTCCAAGACAGCTGTGAGCACAATACATACATAAAAGACTAAGCTTAAAATAGTGTGCTGAAATGTCATACAGACATCTTACATAATATATGATATTCTGATTACTTTCTATACAAATGAGCGACATAATTGTAAAAAGTTTTACTACAATGACTTTTATTTCAGCAATAAAATCGCCCCATTTTTATCAAACCTAGCTTAAAGACTAAAATAAATTTTAGCCCCATACAAAGTGTATATGTATACAAAACAAATAGGCATAATAATTAAACACAAACAAATATGTATGCATGTATCTTTAAGATGAACTACTTGTTCATATATCTAAAGAAGATATCATAATTCTTACAGCATAAAACAAAAAAGAGATTAAAAATAGTTTTTAATAAGAAAAACTAACACAACGTCAAAAGAATCCTCAACAAATATTCATCAGCCATAAAATTACAACAGACAAACTGAAAAATTCAACATCTCAACAACAATCATAATTAAGAATTAAATAAAATGAAAACAAATGCAGGAAAAAATTTATAGCATTCTGCATTATTTTGATGGCATATATTCACACTCAGTTTCACATACATATACGCAGTGTATACAAACTAACACCAACATATCTATAGCTATACTATTTTGCATTGATAAAAAAAAATACAAATTCACATGTTCATAATAAAAATGAGAGAAAAAAAAAAAACGGCTAGAAAAAAATAGTTTAACATCCTGACAATTCAAGGCTAAAGGTAATTAAAATACGGCAATGCATACCTACATCTATATACATATCTATGTCTATATAGCAAACAGCATAACATAGCAGTGGAACAGTGGAAAGATTAAAGAAAATTTTTAATATTTAAATTAAAAAAAAAATATATTAATAATAATGATAATATTGGATCTGAAATAAAATTTAAACGAATGAAAATATCTTACTAACTTTTGTTAAAATTTTCGGGATTCTTGTAAGAAATGTCCGTCCGTCCGTCCTGTGTCGGTTGAAATGGCGTTTATGAAGCCCACCGATGCACAGTGGGGTAAAACGTAAATTTTTTGGTAATAAATCTGTATCTCCTAAACTACTACTCGGTTCAAATTGAAATGTATGGAAGAGTCATAGAGCAGGACCTAAGCCTTGAGAAAAATTATCTCTTAGTCACCTTGTGATAACACGAGATAAGCTACAGGGTGTCAAATTTGACTACCTCGAGTATGTAAAAGTTTCAAAAAATCGCAACTTCTAGAAACCAAGTCCCATTTTGAAGATTTTTATATTTCTGTAAAGTGCTTGGCAAGATAAGGACCTGGAATAATACAACTTTTTACGTATATATTTATACGATTCTTTGTTGCAATATTATTTAGAATTTCTTAAGGAATCTATTTAATACTTTGTCTATTTTTGGAAACCAAATTAAAGCCGGCGAGTTACAAGAAATAAAAAAAGAAAAGTGCGTTGATTTTATAGTTAGTCAAAATACGAACTAAAGCAAAGTGCGTTGATTTTATAGTTAGTCAAAATACGAACAAGCAGACAGGCGCTTGTCGGTTGAAATGCCGTTTATGAAGTCCAAAGATAACTGTCATATATAATATATATATATATCAAACGATCGGAAATCCATTCGAGATTTTTGCTATTAAAATTCAACAAGATCGGTTCATAAATCGGAGATACGTCTAGGTATGCCTCTGTATAGCTTTATTTTTTGAAAAAGAAGATTCGAAATTATTTTCTAAATTTTTGTGCTGAAAGAGTGAATTAAATTGGTCCAATAATCACTGAGATATCGTACAAAACGTATTATTTACCTTTATTATAATTTAGCTTCCGATTGACACTCAAACCTACTTTTAATAAAATTTTATAAATATTTTCTGATTTATTCTGAACAAGTCATTCCATATCTAATTTGAGGCTACAAATATGTTTATTTTTTCTAAGTAGAAAAATAAATTAATTTTACATATTATGATCTAAATCTAGTCCAAAATTGCAATTACAATAACAAAAATAAACATCACTTTCCCCTAGATTTTTTTAATATACAAACACACAAAAAAAAATTAATTGAGCCTTTTTTTTTATTGATTATATTGCAAAAATATATTTGTACCACTGTCCAACTGTAACAAAAATTACAATTTAAGATTTTCCAAAAAGTATTATTTTTTCTTCAATATTTAAAATACTTATAGCGTTTTCTTTTCTGAAGAAAGATGTTACCTTGTTACTGTGTAACTTTTTTTATGGGTTACCTTCACCCTAATAAAATGGTACCTTTTTTATGATTACAATAGAACAAAAATTCTGAGACCAGTTCTGTATTTGTGTTATTTTTAATTCAATCGAGAGAAATCGGATTTTGAATTTTTGGTGAAATTTCGAATTTTTTATGGAATTTTAAATTATCTTTGGTGAAATTTTAAATTTTTGGTGAAATTATTAGATTTTTGGTGAAATATTTAATTTTTTGTGTAATTTCGAATTTTTGGTAAAATTTTGGATTTTTGGTGAAATTTTAGATTTTTGGTGAAATTTTGAATTTTTGGTGAAATTTTAGATTTTTGGTGAAATTTTGAATTTTTGGTGAAATTTTAGATTTTTGGTGAAATTTTGGTGAAATATTTAATTTTCGGTGAAATTTTGTATTATTGGTGAAATTTCGAATTTTTGGTGAAATTTCGAATTTTTGGTGAAATTTCGACTTTTTGGTAAAATTTTAAATTTTTGATGAAATTTTAGGTTTCGGTGAAATTTTAGATTTTTGGTGAAATTTTAGATTTCTGGTGAAATTTTAGAATTTTGGTGAAATTTTTAATTTTTTGTGAATATTTGGAATTTTTGTGAAATTTCCATAATTTTGTGAAACGTAAATTTCCTTCCGCTAAATATTTCAGTTTACTGTTAATAAAGTGCAATATGTTCACCCTCTACTTTTTTTGCGGGTAAAACATGTAACATATTTTTTAAATTAAAAGGCAACACTATTAGAAAAGAACATCCGAACCATTTAAAGTATTACACTTTTTTCAGAATAGAACACAAATGAGGGCACAGGGCAGAATAGAGACAACATTTTAGCCAGAAAAGAAAACGCTATTAGTTCTTCATATTTGGTCTTATTATTTCGTTCGAAGATAAAGTAAAAATCCCCGTCTTAATTGTTTATATATGTGTGCCAAATATTTCTTAGATTGTACTTATGATCTTAAAATATTTTGAAGAGAGTATATTAGATAGTATATTAGTTACAGTCGGCTCTATAAGTATCTAAATATACATCAAAGAATGTTTGCAAAAGTGGCTTCTTCCTTTCATAAGAGAGCACAATAGGTCCACTAATTTTTGTCCCGATTTGGCATAATGTCACTACGTTAAGAAAGCTCTGGAGTGGTACCAAAACAATAATACAGTTTTTGTACCAAGAGAGCTCAATTCTCCAAATTGTCCGGAACTAAGACCAGTGGAGAGATATTGGGATCTTGTAAAAAGAGAATTAAAGAGCATAAAGGAGATGGGCAAACTGTTCCAAAAAAGTGACTGAAACAAATATCAAGTCTCTAATGGAAGAGTTATCAAAAAAGGTCCACGAGTTCTTAAGTAGTGGTTAGAACTATAAAAATGATATTTTTCTGTGAACTGTAATATAATATCAATTAAATATAAAAAAAGCCAAAACTCTAAGATCAACCGTTTCTAAATTATTAAATTTTATATATGTTAAGATTTTTTCGAACGCACTATTATAATTTTTAGAGAAGCAATGTTTTGCTATGATAGTTTAATTTTGTGTTTAAATTTTTATAGTTTGTAAAAAAAATTTAGAATATTTTTTTTAAGTATGAAAAAAATGAAAGCATTTTGAATAAATATATCAATATATATTTCTCCCTTTCTCTCTAGTTAACAATAATAGATTTATACAAAGAAATTCTATGAACAAATGTTCCAAGTGTTATGGCAAAATAGTACATTAAAATTAAAAAAACACTTTTCATAGAATTACGATTCTTATCATTATTGTTGCAAATTAAACAAATATATTAAAAAGCAATAAATATTGTCATTTACTAAAAAAAGATTTGATTTAAATTCAAAACCCATTCATAAAAAATAAAAAAAATGACTTGATAATGACTATAGCTTTATCAACAAGTGTAAGTATTCGAAAGGTCTAAGATTACAATTACAATGCAAAAATACATAGAATATTTTTCAAACATTTGACTTTGTAAAATATACAATAGATTATAATTCAAAGGCGACAATTTTTAGTTACACAAATGTATTGCCAGATGTTGATAACTCATAAGCGAAAAAAGAAATTTAATTTTCCAGTTCAAAATTAATATATAATAAGGATTGAGATCGAAAAAATCTTAACACACATTTTACCTCATAACTTTTTTCGGAATCAATATTCAAAATTTTTTTTGATCTAGTTATCATGGAAAAATACTTCAGTTATTATTTTTAATAACAACCATGTTAATTTGTCCTTATTTTCATCAAAATAAGTGACGAAAAAGATTTACGTCCTACAAGTTATTAAAAAATTTCAAAAAATCCAAATAGATCTTACAAATAATTGGCCACAGAATTAAATGTCGTCCAGTAAAACCGTTTCTAATGTTATTAAACAGTATCAGGAGAATTTGACTATTGATGTGAAACCTAGTTCGGTAAGAAAAAAGGACCACATGATATTGGGAAGGCCAGAAAATTGAAGGCATATTTCTGGTAGAAAATCAGCTCAGTTTTCTCAGTGCTTCGACTATTTGGTGCGAAAATTTAAAGCTAATGGGAAAGTTGATAACATATAAAGTTCAAAAAATTCCAAACTGGAATTCTGCAAAAAAAATTACTATCTAAGACATTTGAAGAAAAGAAATATTGCTCTGCTCTCTTCATTGACGTTTCTCAAGCCTTCGATAAAGTATGGCACGAAGGATTATTATTTAAAATTAAACAATATTTACCCACAAATACGCATAAGCTGCTAGAAAGCTATTTAACTCATCGAAAGTTTGTTCTTAAAGAGGGAGACTTTATAAGCTCTCCGCAGTCCATTGGATCAGGTGTACCCCAAGGCAGTATACTGGGTCCCTTTTTATATTTAATATACACTTCTGATATGCCAACTAATAGTCGTACCCATATATCAACATTTGCAGATGACACAGCAATTCTAGGCGTTCATGAAAACCCCCAAGAAGCATCTAAACTCTTGCAGGATCATATACTATTTTTAGAAAAATGGTTGAAGCAATGGAGAATAAAAGTGAATGAACAGAAATGTATACATATTACATTCACATTGCGGAGAGATTCGTGCCCCCCAATCCTGATAAATAATCAGATTATACCCCAACAAACGGAAGTAAAATACCTTGGTATGCATCTAGATCGACGTCTTACGTGGAAATCACATATAGATAAAAAATTAACCCAAATGAAGTTGAAATCACTTCAGATTAACTGGCTAATTGGTAGAAATTCTAAATTAAGTCTGGACTGCAAACTGTTGATCTATAACTCAATTATAAAGCCAATATGGTGCTATGGTATCCAACTATGGGGCACGGCCTCAGCTTCAAATGTTGAAAAAATTCAAAGATTCCAAAATAAAATACTTCGAATGATAACCGCAGCACCCTGGTATATAAAAAATGATAATATTCACAAGGACCTCAATGTTCCTATTGTTAAAGATGAAATAAGAAAACACGCAGAATCCTATTTGAGGAAGCTTGAAGTACACCCTAACCCACTTGCTCGAAACATAATAAGAAGCGATGGATACTACCGTTTGAGAAGAAGGAACACAACCGACCTCCGCCAAAGCTAAACTCTTTGATTACATATAGTTTTTCGTCCGACAGTGGTTGGACTTAATATAAATTAAGATTTAGAGTTAAGATTTGTATACTTATTGTTAGTTCACTTAATTTAGTGAAGATTCAATAAATAAATTTAGATGAAAAAAAAAAAAAAATGGTCCACAATTTTATAATTAGTGGTTATATATATTGTATATTATATATTATATATTTCTGTGATCTGTGCTAAATTATCAAATGATTAAAAGAATAATGAAAACTCCAAGATCAACAGTTTCCAAGTTATTGAATATTATGTATGTTATTAAAATAAGTATCATGTAAAAGTAATCTTTAATAAACTAAAACAAAATTTAAATTCATTATTGATATGTCTTTACAGTATTTCTTCCTCACTTTTAAAATAGTATTTCTAACAAAGAAATACAAAAACAATATGTACTTATTAACAACTTTTTAATTATTAAAATGGTTTAGTTACCAAGCGCCTTAAAGGTTATTACACCCAAAAATAAAATAAAAAAGTAATTACACAAATAACCAAATGAATAAGTCATCTATAAAAAAGGATTATTATGACCACTTTTATATACAAACTCTTACCACTGTGCAGAGTATGTAGTAAAACAGTAAATGTTTATGTATAGGAATTTCATTTTGAGTGTGTTTGAGTATATACTCGTGCATGTGTATCATTTTCATTTGATACTTGTAATGTTCATTTCGACCAAGGAAAAACCGGGATGAACAAAAAAAAAAAAAAAAGGTAAATAAATACTAGCAACAGTTTGAAAAGCTTTAGGATGCCATGGAAAACAACATGATGCTTTATGTTTAAAAATATGTTCATGAACATAACACCTACACACACACACACACTCAAACACGAACACAGATGAAAAAATTATTAAAAGGAATTTTAAAACGGAACATTGAAGGGGGAATTTACCAATACAAATAGAAAAAACACAAAACCATATACAATTTCTTGTTTTATAAGTTGATTTAAGGGATTTTGTTAGTTTTACTTTAAATTATTTAATTAAAATTTATTTATTTTAAACAATTTGTATTACTTTCTTTTTATTAAACACTTTACTTTTAATTTAATTTCTTTTGATTTATTTTTTTATATATTTTATTTTTCCTTTTTTTTTAATTTAATATTATTTTCATTTATTGGTTTTGTTTTTAAAGAAATCTCTCCTTGCACTGTTTATTTTTGTTAAACAACAAAAACAAATTAAATTTCAATAAAAATTATAAAACATTTAAAAAAAAATAAAAAGAAACTCAACCGCCCGTTCATAGTTGCGACAAAAATAAAACTAAAATAATAAATAAAAAATTGTGTGTTTTAATTTTTATGGTCACTAAATATTTTTTTCTTGACTATGTTTTTGTTTTTGGGGGAGAGCAAGAGAAAACGAACAAAATGAAAAGTGAACAGAATAATAGCAACAACTTTGACAGCACCAGCATGTTTTGGGGACTGGAACAGAATGGTATTGCAACAAAATATTTCATGACAAAAATTCATTCACATACGGGAGCTTATAATAACGTCAAAAGAAAGAAGTAAGATGTTTTTTTAGGCGGTAGAGACGAATTTGTAATACCCAGCTAATGAAAAGTACATTGAATATAAGTTCATAACTAACACGCCTACTTTTATATGGAATCCTACTTTAAGTTTAAGCGTAGAACAGTGGGGCCAAATGCCAAAAGTTTTGTAATAATTGTGTTTCTCCTAAATTACTTGATGGATTGAATTGGTATAACTTTAGCAATTTTTGGTCGAGATGTTTGGATTGATATCATGGTATTTGCCTTATTTGGAAAGTTATGTGGACAATATGCATATCAATGGATAGGTAAATATGTCTATTTTTATATTCTGTTTATATTTTTTTACATACTTAAAATTGAAACAAGTTTTCCCTAAAAAGTAGTAAATTTTAAAATTTATAATTTGTTTAGATTTAAAAGTTTATAAAAAATTATCCGCTAAAGCTTTTAAAATAATTTTTGGTACATAAAAAGCCTTTTATCTTTCTAATACATTATAATAAAAATAAGTTTAAAAAATTAATTTTAATAAGTTTTTTGTGCATCTAAAAAAATATGATTCTAAAAATTTTACTATTTTCATGAAATAGGCTCTTCTGTCTATATTTTTGGGTAGGCGGAAACTAGTTAAGAGCCAAATAAATCTATATATATTTAGTTATTAAAACATTTCTTTTATATTTGAAAAATTTCGCGTGACTTTTTTCCAGGTCGATGTTTTAGAATTTTTTTTTTTTCAAATTTAACTATTTTGCTGGACGTAGGGTACAATTCCAAATCATAGAAAAAGTTCCTTTTTTATCCATTTTGAAGCCTTGCCTTTTGAAAAGTGGTAAAGTGGAAATTTTTTTATTAAATAAATTTTGAGAAAAAAGTAAAAATATAAAAACTTTTCGTATTCAATTTTAAGTTTCGACTTTGATAATTTTTCAAGGTTAGACGAATTGAGATAATGAAAAAGAAGAAGTTATCAACATATTATTTTGGAATATATTTTAAATATCAGGATATTTTTAGAAAAATTGTCACTTCTCTATTACAAAAATTATTTGGAAAAATACAAAAAAAAAAAAAAAAAAAAAGTGAAGACAAAAAATCTAAATTTTAAAATTCAAGCGCAAAGTTTTCTAAATATTTGAAATAGGACTTGTTTTATAGAAGTTAAAATTGTTTTAAACTTTTTCATACACCAGGTGATCAACTTTAATACCCTGCAACTTATTTCGTATTATTGCAGGTCGACTACCAGCTGACTTTTCTGAAAGCCTAAGTGCTTCTCTACAACTCTCCCATACATTTTAGTTCAATCCGTCTAGTCGTTTAGGAGTTATAGATTTATTACAAAACTTTTTGCCAAGGCTCCACTATGCGTAGCTGCTATTTCTGATCGTTTGGATTTTAAAAATATATTTTTTAAAATTTTTGTTGAAAATTTAAGTTCAAAAGCTTTATATTGCGATCCTATTTCAAAGATCACCAGATGAACATAGATTTGTGCTGATGTTTGTAACGCACAGAAAAAAAATCTTCGGACCCCCACCTTAAAGTGTACCAACCCTAGAGTAAAGAGAACCGGTTCAAAACTAGTCACGTGACAGGTTCTCAGGGCTAGTGACCGGTCCCAGTTCCGGAACTTTATATGAGAAGAACCTGTCACTTTTACATGGGGTTGCCATTGGAGGTGGCTAATTAGCCCCTTGGGACAGGTCACAGGATAGGTCCAAGAGGACAGGTTCAGTAACGATTATTGTAATAAAAATTTTATAAAAATTCTGTAATTGTTTACTTTTTAAACATTAATTTCATTATTATCTTTATTTAAATTATGTTTATTTTAATTTTATAATTTTTCGTTAATGTCGATGGCGGCACCCCCGCTCGAACCCATGTTCATCTGACGTATGTTATGTTTTATAGTCTTCAACGCTTACCACTCAGCCACTGATTGTTATTGCGCGCGAGTTGCTATTTGCGCACTTAACGAGCATGTTAATAGTGAATGTGTTTGTGTCAACTGGTTCTCAATTGGAACTTTGGTGAGGATTTAGGTGTGAATAGGTACTCAACTGGTACAGAGAAACCGGTCTATTACTGCAATTGCCACAAATTTCCCGCAGGAAATTGACTCAGAATCACTTTTGAATAGACTTAACGATGTCCATCCGTTTGACTGGATGGCTGTCTGTCCATGTAAACCTTGTGAACAAAGTAAAGGTGGCAATTTTAAAGATATCTTGATGAAATTTGGCACAAGGACAAAGCTTATTAAAAATGGGTTATGATCGGTCAATTATTTCATCTAGCCCCCATACAAATGTCCTTCCGGAATATAGGTTTAACGATAATAAATAGCTTTAATATAAAAATATTTTAATGAAATTCAGTGCAAAAAAGTTTTTTATAAGTGTCAATCTTTGCGCCAAATCAAGATCGGTCCATAATTGAACATAGTTCCCCTATTAAACCCCTTTTCCGAAAATCCCTTTAACGTGCATAAATCCCATACAAATATCAATATCAAGTTAATATTCGACACAAATGAGTTTTATTTAAGTAGAAAGCACAATGCTTAATTTTTTCGGTCCATAATTTAAAATAGCTCCCATATAAATCAACTTTCGAAAATCACCGTAAAGCGCATAAATTCATATGAATGTTAGTATTTACGTAGTATTCTGTAGTTGTATATTTTATTTTAAACTTGGTAAAAGTATCAATCCACAATTGGCAACAGGTCTAATATAAGATCCCTCCGCGAATTTTGATACACATACATGATGGTGTAGGGTATCATATGGCTTGACCCGAATGTTTAATTGCCGATTTATTTCTTCAAAAATATTCATTCAATCTGATCCTAATCAACATTTTTTTTTTTTTAATCAATATTGCTTCAATAACAAAGAGAGGGATATAAATTCCCATCTGTTTCTATTAAAATATATTTCCTCGTAACAAACCTCTTAACAAATTCAATATACCGCCCTTAATTTCTCTAAAATTCATAGTTATGAACACCACTTTGCGCGATAATTTAAATTCAACAACAATCATCAACGTCACCAATCACACTTTTCAAATTAACGCAAATAAACCAACATCAGTTGCAGCAACAACAACAATTAAAATTTTGTCGTCGTTATTGTATTTATTATTTAAGAGCGTTTAATATAAACCGACAAATTAATTAATGTCGAGACTTCCATGGAAACAGACACACTCAATGAAAAAAATAAATAAATAAAAATAAATAAAAAAAAAAACAAAATGTTTATATTAAAACCTCTTAAAAAAAAAAAAAACTATTAAATATTCTTGAGGTAGGTTTCGTTTTCCTCTCCATATGAATTTTGTATGACAAACATGTGTGGTTCGTCTAATTTAAATAAAAACGTTAAAATGAACGGCATGCCTAACATTTTTTCTCCTCAGCAACAATTTAAAAAGGGGAAAAAGAAATGAATCAAAACAATTTCCCCTTTATAGACAATGTCTTGTGTTATTTTTTGTTGTTGCTATGATTATTTTTTTTTATAAAAATTTTCGCACAAATTTCTTTTTAATTTTTATATGAGTTTGCGCAGTTTTTCTTGCATAAAATTCGAACATGATATTTTAAATAAGTTTGCTGGTTTTAAAAAAGAGCTTATAAGAAAGCTTTTATATAAAGTTGCCGGATTGAAAATATTGTTGTTTATTAAAGTTCTTAACGGTATTTAATAATTACAGTTATACAAGATTTTGTGTTAAATGAAATATAACTGAAAAATTATTAACATATGTTGGAAGTATTTTCAAGTAATTTATTTATTTTTTCTATTCTATTTTTTTTATTTTAAATATGAGAAAAAATAAATGTTTAATATACAAATTATTTAATATTAATATTCAAAGGAAACGTTAACATTAATAAGTTGATTTCTAAAAAAAAAAAAAATATTCCATAAAATTTTTCAATTATTTCGTTATTTCATTTCAAATTAAAACTTCCCAGCAAAAACTTGGTAATGACATGTAGTTACGGATGTAGTTACTTTGTAATGACAACAACATACTGTAATCTTTATTTTATTTACATTTTTGGTTGTTAAGTTTTTTAAATTAAAATTTAAACAAATATTTTTAGAACAACGAAAAAACTATTTTATATCCTGACATTTCATTACTTATAACCTATTCCTATTTTTATTATTAATCATGACTTCAGTAATGCTTTCAAATCAATGCCCTATTCAACAGCTTGGAAGTAATTAGTTATTGTAATGACATATAAGTAATGTATAGGGTAAGTAGTTGCCTATAATGTCATCACCGTGTTAAAATAATGAGTTATTAAGCTAATGTGTAAGTAGTGAAGAGCTATTATATTAGCTTCTTAACTCATTACATGGCAACCAAAGTTTTTGCTGGGTTAATACAACCCAACAAAATAAAAAAAATAAAAAAACAAAAACGATCAAGTGCATTCAAAAAAAAAAAAACACTTTCACCACTTCGAAAGTAGAACAAAGTGAATATTTTAAACTTTTTTAGAAGTTCTAGAAAAAAAGTTAATAATTTCTAAGAAAATTAAAATTTTATAAATTTTAATACATTTTTATTATTTTTTAATAAGGCTAAAACTGAATTTTTGTAAAAAAAATTTCATAAATATGTTTTTAAATGAAGTACTTCAAAAAAAATGAATAAGAAGCATAAAAGTAGAACATCCTACCAATGACAACCATGGGTTAAAAAAAGAACTTCTGCAGCTCTTTTGCACCAGTAAGTACTTTCTTCCAATGCCAACACAATGTTAAATTCATGACTTTTCAGCTCATTTTCAGTTCCTTTTTTGCTGGGAATTTTTGAATTAATGTAATTAACTTTCTAATTGATTAAAATTTTTTGACATAAATTTATTTCGAAACAGAATATCATATTGTAAGAATTATGGAAAATTTCCAACTGCTTGAACTCTAAAAAAAAAAAAACATTACCGAGTAATGCAAATTGTGAAGATTTCTTGATATGCCAAAGATAATGTGAATATAGAATTATTTGACGTTAAAGAGTTGATAAGTAAAATAATAACATTGTTTCGGTGTTATTGTACATAGAAGTTCCCGTTAAGCCCAAGTTGACAACATTTTCCAAATTTGTGGCAGATTTAAACGAGAAAAAAGTGATAGTCGGTCAAGCCCGTCCATATGATACCCTACAACATTGTCTATATATATCAAAATTCGGGAAGGGGCCAATTGTGGACCCATACTTGTATAAAAGTGTAAAAAAAAAAAACATACTAATACAGAATATTATATCGATACTAACATTCACATGTATTTATGCACTTTTGGGTGATTCCCGAAATTGGGTCTTATATAGGAGCTATAGTAAATTATAAACCAGTCTTCATTAAATGTTGCACTGTAATTTGGAATATAAAAAATTTATTTGTGTTGAATATTAAGTTGATACTAACATTTTTATGGAATTTATGAACGTTAAAGTGATTTTGGGAAGAATGGTTCATATGGGAGATATGGTCAATTATGCCGATCTTCACAAAATTCGGCATTCAGATTTATACTTATATAAAACTTATTTGTGTTAAATTTCATTAAAATACATTATATTTTAAGGGTATTTATGGGTGTTAAAACTCTATTCTGGGAGGACATTTGTATGGGGGCTAGGTGAAATAATGGGCCGATAATGATCAAATTCAATAGGCTTCATTAAATTATCTTCCAAATTGCGACCTGTACTTTGCGCACAAGCTTTACGAGGACAGCCAGCCAGCCGAGCAGACGGACGGAAGACGAACGGTATTCTTTAAGGTGGGAGTCGGAAGATTTTTTCTCTGCGTTACATAATTTGCACACACATAATATCTCAACCTGATGGTATAGAGTATAAAAAAAACTATTTTGTCTAAATGTTTGTAATAATAAAATAAAAAATAATAATAATTTGGATGAAATTCGTGTATTATTATCGAAGGAAGCATTTTGAGCAAATAATCGATTTTGAATTAATTTGAAAATCAAATCAATAAATTCTTTAGTTGATTTTAAACGAAGTTTTAACCATAATTCTTATTGAATTTATTAAAAACATTAATTGAAATTAGTTAATTAATAGTATCATTTTGGTGATTGAAGCAAAATCAAACAAAAAATTTATTGATAAGAAATTTCGAAATTAAAATCTATTTTTATTTTTTCTGTATAGGGGCATTAAAATGTCATTAAAATAAAAAATTTCGGATATCGTCATTTTGCAATCAACCGCCTGCAAGGATGCTGCACATTCTAGTGAAAAAGAAAAGAATAATTTGTAGGATGACCATTCATTGGAAACGTATTGATGAAAACAGGAAAAATAATAAAAAATTTTACAAATTCATTTCCAGTTACCTGCCAGCGATTGAAAGTCACGAGCCTAGTACATTGTACCAAAAAAATTTTGAGTCTTCCTTCGAAATGCAGATCAAAAAATAATAATTTTTAGCTTGTTATGCGAAAAATAACAAATATTCTTTTACACAAAAATGTCGATCAATTGTTCATACTAAAGTAAGTTCTGTGCACGAAAAAATAAAATTTAAACGAATAATATAATTGAAATTAAACCTATGAAAAAGTATATTTTATTATTAAAATTATCACTTACTTTTATTTGATTAATTTATTAATTGATACAATAAAAAAATAATTGAAAGCCGATAATTTTTTTTATTTTCAGTAGAAAATATTAAGAAATCTTAATTTTGATAAATTGAATAATTGATACAATTAAATAAGTAATTGGAATAGTTTTTATTTTTGATAAATCGTTTAATAGACCATATGTTTCCGTATATGAAGTGCTTTTTTTCCTCGCACGTACAAATAGCTTGCCAGAAAAATTTTTTTCGACAAATTTTGATATTTTTTGCATGATTTTTATCTGTAATATCTGAAATATGGAATTCCAGGCCAGGAAAATAACAATCTCAATAATTTGAATCTTTCATTTGCCTCCATATTTTGTTCTAGCATTCCTATTAGAAACTTTTTTTTATTTTGTGGGTCAGATTTTTTTAACCTTTCTGATAAAGTTTTTTTTTTTTTTTGTATTATTTGTCTGCGGTCATAAAGTCTGAAATCCTATTTCTGTGGCTACTAGGTTTCTTTCAAGTGATCATGTACACTTTAGTTTCAAAGAATTTATTTACTAAATTGCAGTTTTTGGAAATAAATTTGTAACTTATTTTAAAAATTTTATATGTCAGAGGTGCGCTATTTTGAGCCAAAATAACTCAGCTCCTGAGGGAGAAGTGGGATCCCCTTTCCAAACATAAAATTGTACACTCCCTGCTACGCCTATTATATGTAAAAATCCGATTAAAAGTTACACATTTATTTCCAAATATTGTCGATTCTGCCCCACTGTTTATTGTAAAAGTTACAAACGGATTCCGATAAATAAAAAAAAATTACTTTTTTTGGCACAGAAAATAACATCTTAATGATAAAAAAAATATATATATAAATACTTACTCTAAATATTGTGTTGCCTAGTTTTAGGAGTAAAGTCATGTTTGTACATACCTGCAATGGAAGAAAAACAAAATTTTATTAATTATGGTTTTATATAAAACAGAATTTATTATTAATATTATTATGATTATTATTACTATTGTTATTATTTTTATTATTATTATTTACTAGCTAATACCCGGTGTGCTTCGCCACCACGCTAAATGAAATACATAGTAATTAAAGGATTAAAAAAATATATTTATTTAGTAATTAAAATAAAACATTTTTCTTAAAAATTAGTTCTTATTATAAATTCTTTTGATGTACAATATATATAGTTTTCATACTTGACCTTATTGTAATAAAATATAAGCATTTAACATATAACATTTTTCTTATTAAATAATTCTTATTCTAATGCCTTGGGTTACACAATATTTTTTGTTTTTCCTTCTGGTGCATATACATATAAATCTGCGGGCTTTCCCACTCGCGAACATGCGACGTAAAATTGTCCGTGTGAGAAAGATGGATTTTCTAAATTTAGGCCACAAACTTGCAAAGTCTGACCTTGAGCTTTATTAATAGTCATTGCAAATGCTAAGCGATAGGAAATCGAATGGCATTTCCGATGTTGTCATCGGAATACGTGACAGCAATACATCTGTTCCAATAAACTTTCCAGTTCCCGTGCAAAATTTGGAAATTCAAGCTCTAATAGTTTTCCAGATATACTAATTTTTGTATTTAATTTTTATGGGAGGGACCATACCCCCATAATCCGCTAATTTATTAGACAAATGGATGTCAAAATTCTTTAGGCAAAATTTGAGCATTCCAACTCCAATAGTTTCCCAGATTTACGAATTTTTGCATTTAATTCATATGAGAATTAAATGCAAATATTTTTCTTAAATATTAATATTGATACCAAAGTGGTTACGACAAAATTTTAGAACTCTAACTGTTATATTTTATCAGATATGATAATTTAATATTTTCTTTATATGGGATGTGCCACGCACGCTATTATTAAAGTACCAATTTGTGTCCAAAATATTCATATTGAAGCTAATGCTAGTCGTACAAAATTTGAGCTCTCTAACTTTTATAGTTTCCCAGATATAAAAATTTTGGTATTAACTTTATATGAGAGATGACACGCCCACTATTTCTTTTCCGCCCATTTTTGCACAAAATGTTCACATTGACACTTAAGTTTATTGTACAAAATTTGGGAAATGTAACTGTTATAGTTTTCTAAATTTACGGCATTTGGTATTGGCAAGCAATATTAGGCGTGGGATGTGCCACACCCCCTATTTCTAGTTCGCCTATTTTTTTTTCCAGAATGTTCATATAGGTGTCAAAGTTGTTCGTGCAAAATTTGAGGACTCTAGTATTACCAATTTCCGAGATATACTACTTTTAATAGTTATTTAGTAATTGGGCGTGGCACCTCGCCCACATGGAATTTCAAAATAAAAAGCAGCCTATTTTTCCTTCCAGGCATATAGGAACACACTGTGAAAAATTCAAGAAAATCGGTTTAGCCGTTTAGGCGGCTATAGACTTCAAACAAACAAACACACAATAATTTTTATACCCTACACCACCATAGGTGGGGAGGGTATTATGCGTTTGTGCTGATGTTTGTAACACCCAAAAATATTGGTCTAAGACCCACCTTAATTTATACCAATCGGCTTAGAATCATTTTCTGAGTCGATTTAACGATGTCCGTCCGTCCGTCTGTCCGTCTGACCGTCTGTCCGTCCATGCAAACCTTGTAATCAAACTACAGGTCGCAATTTTGAATCAAAATTAATGAAATTTGGTACACAGGTTTCTTTTAGTCCAGGGACGAAGCCTATTGAAATTGGTTATGATCGGTCCATTATTTCACCTAGCCCCCATACAAATGTCCTCCCGGAAAAGGGTTTAACGATCATAAATCCCTTAAATATAGCAATATTTTAATGAAATTTGGAACATATAAGTTTTATATAAGTCGAAATAAGTGTGCCGATTTTTAAAAGATCGGTCCATAATTAACCATAGCTCCCATATAAACCCCTTTTCAGAAAATCACTTTAACGGGCATAAATCCCATTAAAATGTTAGTATCAAGTTAATATTCGACACAAATAAGTTTTATATGAACATAAATGATAGTGCCAAATTTTACAAAGATCGGTCCATAATTTACCATAGCTCCCATATAAGGCCCTCTTTCGGGAATCACCCAAAAGTGAATAAATTCATATGAATGTCAGCATCAACGTAATATTATGTATTCGTATGTTTTATTTTACACTTATGAGTATCGGTCCACATCTGACTCCAAGTCAAGACCCCTCCCCGAATTATAATGTACACAATGGTGTAGGGTATCATATGGTCGGGCTTGACCGACTATATCTTTTTCTCTCGTTATATATATATAGATTTTTTAATTGATCAATTAGACATAAAATAATGTATCGGCATTTAAAGATCAAATATTATTTTTTGACACAGGTTAACTTTAAAAATTAATATGATTTTAAGCCTTTATATTTATTTATGTATATTAATTGCAATTTAAACTCAATTAAAAACTTAATTTGTCTAAAAGCCTAAAAATATAACTGTTCTACTAAACATAATTAAATTATACCACCAATTAAAAACACAAAAGGCATCTTCTACATACATTTGAATTTCCTTTACATACAACAACGAAATTTCATATAAATTAATACTCATTATGCTTTGAAAAAAAAAAAAAAAAAAAAAAAAATCAAAAGAATATTAAAACATTAAACGAACAAAAAGTAATAACTGCAACAACAACAATCTACTAACAACGACAAATTAATAGAATTTTTATAAAATCTGATAAGTAAAACGCATATTAATGAACAAATTACAACCACAACAATAACGTCGACCAAACGACAACAACAACAACTAGAGAATTAACAATGAGAAGAATAATAATACTATAGTAAAAACTAAATAAAAAAAAAATAAAGAAGAAAAGCAAAAACTTGTAAGTAGTTGCATAAAATTGTTTAATAAAAGTTAAAAGCAAAAAAATATTGTCTTTTGTTGCAAATTTGACAAAAGCTTAAAATAAAAGTAAAGACTCTAAAGAAAGAGAGAAAAGTGCAGAAAGGGATGAAAAACTAAATTAAAGAAAATATCTAAAGTAGAATGAAATTGAAAAAAGATTCGGCTGTGCCGAATCTTTGATACCCTTCACCATATTACCATCTTACCATCTTATCGACATCATATTACCATATTACCGACAATTAATAAAATTTTCGCCTTAACGTATGCTTGCATATTTTCTAAATCTAAATTTTTTTCAAACTACGAAAATAACAGGCTTCGCTTTTAAAAAAGAAACAACAACAATTCCATATATATTTATTTTTGTATGTACAAACTGACTGAATACACAAAGAACAACAACAACACTGTTATTCATTATATTACTGCTGTTGCTAACTAAACTACTTGTCTATACAAAAAACAAAAAACGTCACTAATAGTCATTACAATGCTTAATATACATGTTTGTGTATGTATTTATGTATATGTATATTCTTAACAGATATGTTTTAGTTTTTAAAAATAAACAACTACAATTCCATATCTATTTATTTTTGTACAGACTGCATATACAAAGAACAACAACAACACTGTTATTCATCATATTACTGCTGTTGATAACTAAACTACTTGTCTATACAAAAAACAAAAAACGTCACTAATAGTCATTACAATGCTTAATATACATGTTTGTGTATGTATTTATGTATATGTATATTCTTAACAGATATGTTTTAGTTTTTAAAAATAAACAACTACAATTCCATATCTATTTATTTTTGTACAGACTGCATATACAAAGAACAACAACAACAACACTGTTATTCATTATATTACTGCTGTTGATAACTAAACTACTTGTCTATACAAAAAACAAAAAACGTCACTAATAGTCATTACAATGCTTAATATACATGTTTGTTGGTGTATTTATATTCTTAACAGATATATTTTTGGGCCATAACTCTGTTGATTATGAACGAATTTGGTTTATTAAAAAAACCGAAATTTTATAAAAATATTTATGACTGATCTATATAAAAATAAAAATCTATAGCTTGAACAAGGGCTTCAAAAATAAAAAATTCGTTTTCCCCGATATCTCAGTTATTACTGAACCGATTTATTTAATTTTTTCAGAACAAAAATTCAGAAAATAATTTTCGAGCCCCCTTTAAAAATTCGAAGTCCCTGGTATATGCAGAGGCTTCAGAAACTAAAAAACCGGTTCTAAAAACCGGTTTTTAAAGCATATCTCCACCATTTATAAACCGATCTTCCTGATTAAAAAAACTGAAATTTTATAAAAATATTTGTGACCGATCTGTATAAAAATAAAAATCTATAGCTTAAACCAAGGCTTCAAAAAATAAAAAATGCGTTTTGTCCGATATCTCAGTTATTACTGAACCGATTTATTTCATTTTTTCAGAACAAAAATTCAGAAAAAAATGTCCGAGAATTCTTTGTAAAAACGAAGTCCGTAGTGTATACAGAGGCTTCAGAAACTGGAAAACCGGTTCAAAAAACCGGTTTTTTGAACATATCTCCGCATTGTATGAACCTATCTTGCTGAATTCCAATAGCAAAATTCTCGAAAGCATTTCCGATCGTTTGACATACATATTATATATGTCAGTTATCGGTGGGCTTCATAAACGCCATTTCAACCGACACACGGACGGACGGACGGACGGACGGACGGACATGGTCCAATCGTCATCGCTTCTTACAAGGATTCCGAAAATATAAACTTTTTTGCTCTCCGACGAAAATTGTGGAAATTACAAACGGAATGACAAACTTATATATACCCTTTACACCTGTGGTGAAGGGTATAAAAAAGGCAGACATTACTTTAGATTTAAAGTTCAGCCAGCATAAACTTAGTCATATACACGCACGGACAAATTGTGTGATGAAAACATAGATACACCATTACATACTCAGTAGTTGCATTAACAACAATTACAACGAAAGAAAAATGGTTGTTATTGTTGGCTTATTTTTCTTTATGCAGTAAAAATAATGAACAAGAATAAAAAGCGTATCTTTAGTTTAATTTGTATGTCTCGCTGTGTATCTATCTCTAAACCCAATAAACATTTTATTGACCTTTAAAAACAATTCAGAGTTTTTCATAGTTCTTTATATTCAAATTTAATTTATTACATTTATTTCAATTGCAATACATTTAAGAATTAATATTTATAGATAATTTGTATGGCAGTTATTTCGAAAATTTTAAAAAATCTATTATGTTTGGTTCATTCTTAAGAGTATAATTTGAAACCCCTTTAAAGAAACATAAATGTTTATTGGGTTTAGGCATGTTAATAGTGGCGTTGTAACAACATCTTTTACTTACACACGTAAACAATAGTGTACGTGAAATGTATTTTTGTTTGTTGCTGTTGTACTGTTGTGGTTGTATTCTTATTGTAGTTTTTGTTAAAGAATATCATTGGTCGGGTAATAAAGAGTGAAAATGTAAAAAAAAATACATAATGAATATAACACGCTCATACTCATAGTTAGTTGGTAAAAGAAAAATAAATTGTCAGGGTTTCCCAAATATTAAACTAAAATTATAATAAGTGACAATATTATATTCTGTAAATTTTAAAAATTGCATCTTATATAAGAGGTGGACGGTAAAGTGGGCAAACTGCAGTAACAACGGACATCATATGTTGCTAATACTTGTCCCATAACTTTTTAATTAACTGATGTTGCCCATTTTCCATGCCTACCAAACCATATATAAAATAAATATTTGAACCAAATTTTGTACTCCTATCTTGTTTTCAACAGACGAACAGATGGAGGGACATAGCTAGATCGACACGGAATCTTACCCAAAAAATATATACATTATCTTAAATGATTTTTGCGACATGTTAGACATGGAATGACAAACTCAATATACCCCCCCCCTCCTAATCTTGTTGATGGTGGGATAAAAAAATAACATTCTTTTAAAATTGTATCAATTTATATTTATTTATAGTTATATTCGGCTCGGCCGAATCTATATACCCATCATCAATTTTTCAAATTTTTCTTTATATGGGAAATGGGCGGTAATGTTGGCGGACCACGCCCATTTTTGGTTTCCGAGTTCACGTTGGTCATTGAACTATTGGTACAAAATTTCGTTGACGTTTCACCTTATGTGGGAGGTGGGCGGTTAAGTTGGCGGACCACGCCCATTTTTGGTTTCCGAGTTTATTTCGACCCCCAAACTATCTGTACAGAATTTCGTTGTATTTGTTTAAGAGATATCAGCAAAGAAGTATGAAATAAAGCTACAACGGACACCCTGTGTTTCTAGTTTTTAGCTCATAACTTTTTTGTTTATTAACCATTTTCAATACCAAACAAACCTTATACAAGATAAATATTTGAGCCAAATTTGTCCCGTTCGAGCCCTATCCTGTTTTCAGCAGACAGACAGACGGACGGACATAGCTAGATCGACTCAGAATCGAACCAGGACCCAGAAAATATATACTTTATGGGGTCTTAAATGATTCCTTCGACATGTTACACACGGAATGACAAAATCAATATACCCCCCATCTTTTTGATGGTGGGTATAAAAATTCAATTATTAAAAAAATAAGTACCAATATTGAAGAAAAAAAGTACTGACTTTCTAAAAATAAGTATTCAATTTAAGAAATAAAAGTACTAAAAAAAATAATAATAGGAATAACATTTTAAGAAAATTTTCCAAAAGCAAAAGTATGTTTCTACAAAATACAAATTTGGAGTCCTACAGACTTATATTTGATGATGTTTGATAAACATTTTTTTGCCTAATGTACGTTGGGGTAAAATGTGTCAAAAAGTAGCGCTTGATTGAATTTTTAAATTAAAATTTTTATAATAAAGTTGGATACTGAGTAAAAATAGACAAAATTATGCATCAATATCAATTATAAGGGGCAGTCAAAGTTAAAAATTCAATTTTCATCAACTTTCAGTGTATTTATTTTAAATAAAAAGTCTTTTAAAGTAAAAATTTTAAATGGAACCATCAACTTCAGGTATTTAAGTGTAATTTTCTAAACTCCAGTAGATTTCATAAAAAAAATCAGCTTAAGTGCAGATATTTGCTTTGTTTAATCAAACATTAAACAGCGGGGAAGAATCGAAATAAATCTGTAACTTCTAATCAATTGGTTGGATTTACATTTACACTATTTCACATATGCATAGCAGAGCACAGTAACATTTACAGTTTATAAGCAGGATCCCATATACACTTCAGGGTTGAAGCTATGGGGGTTCAAAATAGTGTACTAATATGATAAAAAAAAATGTTTAACCACTAGAGACTTTTTGTTCCTTACCCAATTTCCAAGATTTTTATAACATCATAAAATCCTTGAATAATCCTTCAAAAAAAAAGCTTGCATATTCTTCGAGACATATTCATTTGAAATTTCAACAATCTCATCTTTGCAAGATGACGGTCAAGTCTTTTCTATATATGTATATCATAAAATTTTCAACTGATTTGAACTTGTTTTTTTTTTTTTTTCTCAAGTCAATATCTTCATTGAGTCAGAAAATAAATTATTTTGAATTGGCAGATTTGCAAAAATTAATAAACAGACGGACGGAAGGACAGACATTAAAATTCTTTAAAAAGGTCTAAAAATATATTATTTTTTACTTCTTGATTAATATAAAAATAAAATCTCTGAATTAAGTGGCATTTTGGACCCATTTAATCTAAATGTATAGACGGACTGACAGAAATTACTATTCACCCAAAAAACATCTTATAGTTCTAAAAATGTATTTTTTTACTTACTAATAAATAGGAAAAATAAACATGATCATTAAAGTATTGATATCACCTTTTCCTAAATTGATCGCCATTTTCGACCCCTTTTACCCCAATGTGTATTGTGAGCACCAAATATTTTCATAAAACCAACAACAAAACAGCTTATTTCGGTTAATACGAACATATCGTTTTTTGACTCTCTTATTACTAAATTAAATTAATATTATTTATAATTTATCATAATTTTTCTAGCTAATTAGAATCGTAAAATTGGTCTCCAGTACCGAAATCTTCTCTAAAAATAATCATAAATTGATTAAAATAATATATTCCTTTATATTGATTATATGATGTCATATACATTTTGTAATATAATTTTTTATGCATAGGTCAAACGTACTTATCGCATAAGCTACAGGTTGAAATAATTTTTTTGGAGCTTTTGGAAATATTATTTAAAATATACCGATATCGGTTGGGAAGATATAGAAAAGTATAAATACTTTATATGTTACTTAAGACATTTTTTTATAACTCAAAAAGAACGTAGCTACATTTTTCGCAAAAAAAACGGCAAAAAATCTACTTTTTTCAAAATTCCAAAAATAAAAATTTTAATGTTTGAAGCCAAATACCTCTTTAACTAAAAGAGATAATCTAAACTTTGTAGATCTCGACTAGCAGAATCCACTATAATAAAAATCTTTTAAATCGGCTGAGATATAACGAATCTGAATCGTTTTAAATTTCTTAAACGCCCGAGGTGTCCAACAGAATTTTTTTAGGACCCTCTGGACCCGCCCCCATTATGCTTATAAGGTCCAAACTCAAAACTTAAACTCGCCTACACCTCTACCAACACTATCTTCATTGAAATCGGACCAGCCGTTTGGAAATTTCAGATTTATTTCCATTTCATTTTTAAACGGGACACTGTGCGACAGTTTGGACAAACGGGGAGAATTACTCTGAGTTGAAGTAGCTTAACACAAAAGGAGTTTGTGTTAACATGTCGAAGGAATCATCTAAGACCCCACAAAGTATATATTTTCTGGGTTCTGGTTAGATTCTGAGTCGATCTAGCTATGTCCGTCCGTCTGTTGAAAGCAGGATAGGGCTCGAACGGAGCAACGTAGGGGAACGAAATTTGGCACAAATGTTTATCTTATATAAGGTTTGTTTGGTATTGAAAATGGGCAAAATCGGTTAAGAAACAAGAAAGTTATGGGCTAAAAACTAGAAACACAGGGTGTCCGTGAAATACTTTTCTGCTGATATTTTTTCAATAAAAGCACGTACGCCAACGAAATTTTGTACGTATACTTGGTGGATCGACATAAACCTGAAACCAAAAATGGGCGTGGTCCGCCCACTTTACCGCCCACCTACCATATAAGGTGAAAATCAACGAAATTGAGTTCAAATAGTTAAAGGACCAATGTAAACTCGGAAACAAAAAATGGGCGTGGTCCGCCCAATTTACCACCCCCTTCTATATAATGCAAAATTTGAAAAAGTTGATGGTGGGTATATAGATTCGGCCGGGCCGAATATAACATTCGCGCTTGTTGATTATTAATTTTAGTTATTAATTATTTATTTTTGTTATTTACTTTATTTTATTTTTTACTTTTCATTGAAGTTTGTAATTTATTTAGTTGCTTTGATTAGCCAATGGGCTCGGTTATGTAAATGAAGAATTAATAAAAAAAAAGTGTTTTTACTAAATGCGGGAATATAGACACCCCCCATCCCGTCAACAGATTTGACCCATTAGTACAAATCTAAGCGTATAGAGCTTTAGCGCTGAACTACGCAGAATCCTTTCAATAAATAAAAAATAAAATAGGCTCCTTTATAATATAACACATTAAGAATCTCTGAAATTGCAATTGTTATATTTACTTGTAGTTGTGCTACACAATACATGTTAAAGTAATATCAACATGAAAATGCCTTAGTAGACAAATATTTGTAGTATCATATACCTCATACAATACAACCATCATACATTTTATTGTTAATAAACACATACGTACACTGTTATATACAATAAAGACTTTGCACACGATTACAAAATATAGAACAAAAGTTGAGTAAAAGACAATAACACATACATACGTTTTCCGTTTTTAATATAGATATACAATTGAAAAAAAAAAAAAAACAGACATACTTTTTCATATATGTATATGTACAACAAAAGTACATATTTAATATTGTACACATAGATATAAATATGTATGTCCTGCTGGAAAAAAAAACTTATGTTTTCGTATACGAGTGTGTATGTATGTAAGGATTTTATAAACATTAAACAAAATTCATGAAAGTAAAAATATTTTTTTGTTTTATTTTTTTTTTATATTTGTCTTGTGTTGGATTTCATGCAATCTTGGGGCTGCTTTATTTTGTTTTTTTTTTTATATATATATGTATGTATGTGTGGTAGTAGGTGTTCTAGTATATATATATACGTGAGTGTGTGCATTTAAAGTAAATATTATTTTTTGTTAAAAAAAAAGTATGTTTATATTAAAATATATACAAAATAATCTTTGTTTTTATACTGACGAAACATCATATATTGTCTCCTGAAACAAAAAAAAAAAAAAAAAAAAAAAGAAAATATATATATTCCTACATAAATGTTGAATTTAAAAGAAATATCCTGTCTATAAAAAAAAGGATTTTTAAATGTGAAAAATTGCAACAATTTGAATCCTCACTGATTCTCTTGAATGTAATTAAAATAAACTTTTTTTTTTCGAAATTATTTTGTATTGTTGCTTTTATTGTCAAAAGGAGGGAAAACGTTGAAACATTTAAATTTTTTTTTTTTTTTCAACTCTTTATTCATACAATTGTTTAATGTTTTGGGATTTAAACATTATTGTGGTAGAGTTTTATATATGCAATTGTTTTTTTTTTTTTCTTCTTCTTTTTTTTGTTTTTGTTTCTTGGAAATTATTTTTGTTTTATTTCCCAAGGACTTTTAAGCAAAATTGTCGAACAATTAAATTGAAAGAAAAAATTATTTGACGTTATTAAATATTAAAATAAAAATGTAAAACTCGTTTACTATAATTTCTAGCATAAGAAAAATAAATTAAAACCACCCCTTTAAAATTTTAGTATGATTTTTCTTATATTTAACTACTTTTAATATCCTTCACCACCACTAGTGGTCAGTAGGGTATATACAAGTTTGTCATTCTGTATGTAGAACTAACAAAATATTATTCAAGATCTTATATAATAATCCATAAAAAATTCTTAATCAATTTATCTATTTTTTGTCTGTCTGTCCGTCCGTCTGTAGAAAATGTTCGCACGTCTAAATTATAGACCCAAAAGAAATGAAAATAGTTTATTTTACTGAGCATTTTGCTATTTAAAGTCAATTAAATTGGTTCAGTAGAAAAAAAATTTTACCACAAAATCTCGAACATCTTAAATATTTTAATTTTTTGAACATAGTTTTCAAACTATTTAGCGGATTTAAAGAGAGAATATTTTCACTTGTCATGAATTAGTTTTTTATATACATAAAAACAATGTAAATTATTATATTTTATTTAATATTTATTTTTAATTTCTATAAATTAGTTAATTTAAAAAATTAGTATAAAAAGCTTACATTCTATACTAAAATGAATAACTAAATTAAATAATAAATTTCTAAAATTAAAATCTCTTAATTATATCAAGGATCATATTAAATACCATAACACAAAATATTATTCATACTAATAGAAATAATGAAATATATTTTCCATGCCTTTTACCCCTTTTTGTGGTGAACAAAAAAGTACATAAAATAATAACAAAATCTAAATCCTCTTGAGACTCGTTCATGAAAAAAAATTTTTTTTCTGGTCATTTTTATCCATATTTTTGGCTGGCAACAAAATAACAATAAAAGATAAAAATATTTATAAATGACAACAAAAAGTGAGGAAATTTTTGTGAAAGACATGTGCATATAAAGACAGGAAAAATGCCAAGACATTGAAGTAGATTTTCAAAGCCAAATTCATTAAATTCACAATGAGAAGCTGTGTTGACTTGTGGTGACTGAATTTTTTTTTTTTTTTTTTTTTTTTTTTTTTTTTTTTTCTTTTATATTTAAGCCAACATGTCAACGAAAAATTCATATGAGAATTTTTTGTTAAACATACAAAAAGTTAAGACACATATAAAGATTATGTATTGTACATATATAAAGTATGTAGATGGAATGATTTGGTTTTAGCAAATATTTTTTTAATATATTTTTAAATTTTTTTTGTTAATCGAGAAATTAATTTGGGAGATTCGAAATTTAAAAGCTGACTGAAAAAGATTTATAGGAAAAAGCCAATGTTTACTACTTACTAAAAATTCTTAAAAAAAAAAAAAAAATGTGTTGAATTTATAATTTTTTTTTTTTTTTTTTTTTCATTTCGTATACTTGTTAAATTAATTAATATCACTCATACACTTTCAGTGGAAAAAAAAAAAATAGTAAACTGGCCAACAAAAAAAAAATTTCGTGCTCCTTCAAAAAAAATATATGTGGACTAGATGACATTCCGCATGCCTAACTCGAATCTGCTTTCAGTTTTCTCCCAACAGGTCGAGATTTTTTTTTATGGGCATGTCTAATATTGCGCCCTAAATAAGCCGATTACTCGAGTATATTTCATTATAACTCGAGAACGGTATGCACGATTAAATAAATAATACACCAAAATATGTGGAATAAAATTGGCTTTAAGTCGTTCACTAACAAATTTTTATCCGCCCAATAGTTTTGGAGATATTTCGAAATAAGTGTCCGAAAAAAAAAAAATTCATGCTAAATTCAAGATTTCTTTTTTTTTACTAAAACTTTTTTTTTAAGTAAAAACATAAAAAATGTTTAACTTTATCATCTTTATCTCAAAGCTAGCAAAACTGCGAGCAAATAAAGCCCCGTATCATAAAAATTTATGCACAAATCTTGATTGGATTCACAGTTAAGTTAGGATACCCATTAGGGTGATCGTTTATTCGAATTTTTTGAGAAACCGGTTTTCGAATAGTTCGAATAGTTGGTATTTAAAAAAAAACCGGTTGCACTTTTTGAAATTCAGAAAAAACCGGTTAACCGGTTTTTTGCAGAAGTTAATATTTATATCAAAAGACTACATTTCTTTAAAAAAATCAATTCTTATAATTAAGTTAAAATTTATTAAATACAAGCGTAAAAGCCTAACAATGTCAGGAAAAATAATATAATAATGAAAATATGCACAAACAAATCCGAAAATTAAAACAAAAAATATGAACAACATTTAGACACCTTCCTCTCCCTAATCGAAGTCAATTATTTGAAGCCGTTCAAATTTATTGGAATTATATTGATTAAAGTTTTGAATTCGTAAACCTTTCAAAATAAAAAAAATCGTCGTAAATGCGCTCCCTGGCCGAAATACAGAATCAGTTTTTTATAGGATTTGGAGAACAAAAGTATAGCAACTCAAAAGTTCTTAATACCAACACAGACTTTTTGGTCCCTGATAGAAAGTATGCTGATTTTTAGTTTCTTACGTCGTCTGGGAGCTTCAGAAAGCCCTGGAAAGAAACATTGCTTAGGAAAGATATAATTAAAACCATATATATAGATCCACTTATTTTCGCTCCCTGATAGAGATTTCAAAATCTGGCTCCATTAGGATTTGTAGGACGAATAGGGTTATAATTAAGCTGAATTTTAATTTTCTATGTTTTCTGGGAGCTTTAGAAAGCTCTGGAAAGAGAAAAAATTCTTAGAAAAAGACACATAAATACTCTTATATCCGCTCCCTGATAAAAATTTCAAAATATGGCTCCATTAGGATTTGTTGGACAAATAGTTTTATAATTAAGCCAAATTTTAATTTTCTACGTCGTTTGGTAGCTTCAGAAAGCTCTGGAAGGAGAAAAAATGCTAAGCAAATTATATATCTAGATGACTAGAAGATAATTATGTTTCAAAATTGTAGAAAAAATCATCTAAATTTTAGTTAGCATAAACGAAACCATGGCTTAATATGGAGATAGTAAATTAAAAGTCTCAATTGAAACGATTCTGCAGGTGAAACTTTTTTAACACAACACCTTTAAAAAATAAAGGAAATATTGGATAAAAAAAATTAAATTGGGTCATACAGGATAATTATTAATTATTTATTTGTTAAATATTACAGAATAAATTCCAATTTAGAATTAAACTATATTTTAAAAACATAAGAAATCAGTCTTTATGAATATTTAAAACAATTATTCCTAAATTTTCAAATATCACTATCACTATTTAGTACATGCTTTCTGAAATAAAATGCTATTTTTAAAACCGGTTTTTTGTGTTTAAAAAAACCGGTCTATTCGACATTCGAAAAATGAACATTTTGAAAAAACCGACAGCACATTGTGTGAAAAAAACGGTTTTAAAACCGGTTGGAAAACCGAGTCGATCACCCTAATACCCATGCATACCTACAGTTGAGTGCAAATACACTAGTGGGCAAAAAATAGGTGGATTAGATGAAACTTAAAGTGTTAAATAAGAATCAGCTTTTACTTTTATTCTATCACGTATCGATTTTCTTTTATGGGCATGACTACTATGACCCCGCCTTTAGACAGTCTTCTAAAACTCGAGAACTGTTTGTCCAATTAAGATAAATTAAACTTCAGAAGATAGTGATCTAAATTGTCTTTGAGCTGAATTTACATAATTTTTTTTATCCAGTTAATATTTCGGTAGTTATTTGGTAATTAGTAGCGAAAAATTATTATTATTTTTTTTTTTTTTTGAAAAATCGTGAAAATTTTGATCCATAACTCTGAAATTCTTGAGCGAATAAAAAATATTGTTGACGTACCTTGAAGACAATTTTCGTATGCATCTTTTGATGTATCATTTATCAAAATCGTGTAAACGGTTCTTGAGTTATAATCTAAATTTGACAAACCTTTCTCGTATTTTATAGTGTGACCGGTGAATAAGGTGATGATAATAGTCAGGCACCTAAAAAAAATCAGTACGTGATAGAAAAAAAGTGAATGCAGATTCTTGTTAAACTCGTCAAAATCCATCTAATCAACCTATTTTTGTTTCAAGAAAAAATAATTTTTTTTTATTATTTTTGCCCATCACTGTATTGTGCGTAACATGGGTATTTTTACTTATCTGTGAATAAAGTAACGATTTGTGCATCAATTTTGAAGATACATACCTTATTTTGTTCGCAGCATTACCAGCTTGATAAAGTTGATAAACTTTAACATTATTGATGCTTTCATTTATTAAAATAAATTTTAGTAACAAAAAAAATCTTAAATTTTGCACGAAAAAGATTTTTTTTGGGAACTTATTTCAAAATAACTTTGAAGCTATTGAGCAAATAAAAAAATTAATTTTGGATGATTTGAAGATATTTTTAGTACGCATCTTCTGGTATCACTTATGTCAATCGTACACACCGTTCTTGAGTTATGAGGAAATATACTAAAGTAATGACCTTACTATGGGCGAAATATTAGACACACCCATAAAAAAAATCCAGACCTGATGGAAAAAAACTGAAAGAAGATTCGTGTTTAGCATATCACAATACATCAAGTCCTATGGGGAGGATTTTTTTTTCTTTTTGCGACCAGTTGTATCCTATAGAAAATCTGTCGTTATAAAAGGGGTCTGTCAGATAATACTTTACTGATGTTTAACATACATATAAAGGTATTTAATTCAAATAATTGTATGCTGATCCCAGCTTTGCAATATGAGAATTTAAAAAATAAAAATAAATTAAAATTGACAAAGTTTGGATAGGGCCTGGGGAGAAAACTTTACCCCAAACTCCATCAGATTTACTTTACACGTATTTGCGTTAATATTTCTTTTGAAAACATTTTAAAAAATATAAAAAATTCAGATATAAAAAACAAATTTTAAACAACAATTTTTAGCAAATTAATAAATATTGCAACTTTTTAGAAATAAACCCAAAAAATTAAAATGAGACAAAAAATTTCGATCTACACATGTAAGCATATTTATTGTAGAGATTTACCAGGACTATATATAAAATTTCTATTCTGTCATATCATACATAATTTTTGAAGATTTTTTTAAATAATTACATACCCGAGATGGCCAGCTTTGAAGGGCCACCAACTAACCCCCTGACCCGAAGTCACGTGTTCCAGCCTCACTTTCGCGGAGAATGGCGATCCTCTGGGTCGATCTGGCGTTTATTTAAAGAGGTGTTTGGAGAGTCGACACTAATTGTGATAATAAATTATCATTTGCTTAATCGTTTAACTTGCCAATGTTTTAATAATAAATGCCAAAGATTGTTAACCTCATAAATTCAATAGCATTTTGTTTGCGATAAAATTATTTCGTATACATACTTTTATAAACACATTATTTATAAACGTTCATACATTGGTAACCAGCAGGAACATTAAATGAAGTTTTTCATTTTAAAGAACTGAGAGAATAAAAGTATGAAGGTTATAAAATGCTCTTTAATGTTTATGGGTGCATTTTATGAGACATTAGGGGGATTCAATTAAAACAGAGTCTATACCTATATAAAGGCCAATATTAAATTCTTAAAATAGCTACTAGCAAAATGAACCAAAGCAAAATCGCCCAAAGCAACTATAGAAAAATATTTAATATAAAAAATTACCCAATACTTTGCGCTGATTTTTCGTCATTTCTGGATTACAATATTTATTTTTTTTTTTGATACCATATTTTTAATAATTTTGGATGATTTATTTATTTATTCAATTATTTATTTATTTGTTTATTTTTTAATTGTTAAAACATGCATGAGAAAGTAAAGCTTAAAGTCATCGTATTCAGAAAAGTTTGATTTAGGGAAGCCGGAGTTGAAAACCCCAGCGTCATGCTAATGACCGGCTGTCTTGAAAACCGTTTTAACATTAAAATATGTGTGAATATAGTGGTACTCTGACCACAGGAGTAAATTGGGACAATAAAACCTATACGGGACCAATAAGTATTCATACTAATTCAGCCCAAACTACTATTGTTTTCAAAGTTGGCATTGATATGATTCAATTGAGATAGAAACTGGTTTGAAATAATATTTTCAATTTGATTAAAATTTCAATTTAAAGCAAACAAAGCAAGAAGTTTGGACTAATTCCGCTAGGAAATAGTCCTTTATTTTGGAATCTTATTCCAACGTTAAAAATAGTAGACAAGCTTGAAGTTCTGAGATAAGAAGATTAATTAGATTTTTCTATTAAATCGTGAAGATTTTAAAAATTTCTATGTTGCTCATCATGGTGAATACCCCTAAATAATATACAATTTGGCTAAATAATAAAGAAAAATATTATACAACACGTAGTCATTGTGTATTGTTACCATTATTATTACGTCCTGTTTTTTTTTCTGTTCATTTTTGTTCTCTCTTAACCATCTTTATAATTTTGCTGTTGAACATAATCCAACTATACTTTATTATTACAATCATTTGGTTTTTTGGTTTGATGGCTGCTATGATGTTTGTTGTTGTTGTTGTTTCTTGAGTTATAAATATTACAATTTCACAGTTTAACACAGTGGGACATATTTATGACTGGATATAAAAATGTAGATGAAATATGAAGCAAAAAACCAGCAAAAAACAAAAAAAAAAAAGAATAGACATAAAAATAAAACCAACAGACAGACAGACAAACGAAATATATAATGGACGAATCTTAGACTTACTTATTCCTACAAATCAAGTAACAAAGAGTATTTTTATAAAAAATAAAAAAAAAAATAATGTAAATTACAAACAGATTTTGTAACCGATTTTTATTATGACAACAACAGCAAAAAAAAACATTATGATGATAAAGATAAAGAAAATTTTGTCACAGCACGCAAATATTTTATGACATTTCTAGAGGTGGAGTTTATAAAACTTCCAAATTTATCTCAGGCGTTTATGTTTGTGAATGTAAATATGTATGTGTGTATGTTTATATCAGCAGCTTAAGTTTAATTTGGTTGTGCGTGAGTTTTAAGGATCAAAGTCGAAAATAAGGGAAATAATTTATGTATATGTACATGTGTTTTTAGTATAAGAATTAACTGTAGTATAATAACAGACTGACTGACGTATGGACATACTGAATGACAAACTAACTTTGTAAACGGTGTGTCTGAGTTTTGTGCTCGTGTGAGTCTTAATCAATTATTAAATGTTGTAAATCAATGTTGGCAACAACAACAAAAAATAAAATAAAAATAATGAAAATGATTTTATATAACAGTCATTAAACTGTTTAATCTAGGGGTTTTAACTGAGTACAAAAATGTTTTTAATTTGTTTTTTCGTATTTTTTTTATTACTTTCTAAGGAGGGAAATGAGTTGAACTAAACCATTTTAAGTTTAAATTGAGAAAATCAAAACCAGTATTGATAAAAAGCAAATTGAAATTCAGAAAATCAATTTAAGGAGTGAGATCGAAAAAATCTTAACACACATCAAAATCAAATTTTTTTTTGATCTAGTTATCATGGAAAAATACTTCAGTTATTATTTTTAATAACAACCATGTTAATTTGTCCTTATTTTCATCAAAATAAGTGACGAAAAAGATTTACTTCCTACAAGTTATTAAAAAATTTAAAAAAATCCAAGTAGGTTTTACAAATAATTGGCCACAGAATTAAATGTCGTCCGTAAAACCGTTTCTAATCTTATTAAACAGTATCAGGAGAATTTGACTATTGATGTGAAACCTAGTTCGGTAAGAAAAAAGGACCACATGATATTGGGAAGGCCAGAAAATTGAAGGCATATTGAAAGGAACTCCAAACACATCTGGTAGAAAATCAGCTCAGTTTTCTCAGTGCTTCGACTATTTGGTACGAAAATTGAAAGCTAATGGGAAAGTTGATAACATATAAAGTTCAAAAAATTCCAAACTGGAATTCTGCAAAAAAATAAAAAATTACAAGCCAAAAATAGGACTCAGAATTTAAAACCAAATTTCATACAAAAATACTCAAGCTGTATAATTGACGAAGAAACGTAGGTGCTGGCAGAATCTTCGCAGCTTGTGTCTCAAAATTTTTTATTGCTAATGCTCGAAGCAATGTTGGAGATAAGTTTAAGACCCAAAACAGCAAAATTTTCTTACAAAATTCATGGTATGACAAGCTTTTTGCAATTGCGGCAAAACAAGAATGTCATTTGATACAATCAGATCTATAAATACCAAAATATGCATAAAGGAATATTTGCAAAAAAGACTTCTTCTTTTCTTAAGAAAGCACAACGTGTCCACATATTTTTGGACCCATTTGGTATCATGTCACTACGGTAAGAAAGCTCTGGAGTGGTACCAAATCAATAACATAACAGTTTTAGTACCAAGAGAGGTCAATTTTCAAAATTGTCCATAGCTTAGACCAGTGGAGAGATATCGAGCTCTTGTGAAAAGTGAATTCAAGAGCACAAAAAAGGTGTCCGAGGATTTTAACAGAAGATGTGCAAACTGTTCCAAAAAAGTGACTGAAGCAACTATCAAATATCCAAAGAAAGGGTTTTCAAAAATGGCCCACAATTTTATAATTAGTGGTTAGAACCATTAAAAATGATTAAAAAAATAATGAAAACTCTAAGATCAACCGTTTCCAAGTTATTGAATATTATGTATGTTAAGAATTTTTCGATCACACTTTTAATTTTAAGAAAAAAAAAAAAAAAAAAAAAACAATTGAAACTGAGAAATCCAAATTAATATAAAATAGAATAAATGTTGAGAAAAATAATAAAATAAAATAAATGTTGAGAAAAATAATAAAATAAAATATATTTTTGGTCGTAATATTATACAAAGAATTCATGGTCACTGAATGGAATCCTGGTAGTGGAAGAAAAATTGTGTCGTCAGGCTGTAGGACTCAGACAAAATAGAAAGGATTTTGAGAGAAAATCCCCTCATCTCTGGGAGAAAAGTGTCGCAAAAAGTTAATTGCTTTGAATCTTTGTCCGAAAAGTTGAAAGGATATCTATCCTGAGGACGTATAAAGTACAAAAAAAAATCCTAATAGAAACGCTAGCAAGAATTTGGAGGCAAAAATAAAGTGAAAGTACTTCAGACAATATAAAAATAGACGATGAAACGTTCGAACAGGCTAACATTTTTCAACTTCCTGGCCAGGAATTCAATGTTACAGATGTTAGAGGTAATATGGCAGAACAATATGGTGCATCAAAGAAATCTAAATTTACTTCATTTATAAAAAATAGTTCCATTAACACAGAAATATACGTGAAAGACACTCGCTTTCCTATGAAAATACACTGTATCCACTTTTTTCTGGCCTGTTCTCGCTTTTTCTTATTACAGCAACGAAACAATGAAGTGATAACAAAGAAATTGTTACCGTTTGTACCGAAAGAGGCTAATCCATCAAATTGTCCGGAACACTGTGCAATTGAAAGAAATTGGGCGCTAGCTAAAAATAATTTATAGAACATTAAAAGCTCCGCATAAAATGAAACGGAGTTTCAAAATAAGTGGATTTATTCGAGCAAAGAAATGACCGAAACACAATAAAACCTTTAATTTGAAGAATTCTTGAAAAAATCATATATTTTCTTGAAAAACAACAGGAAATAATTTATTATTTTAAGGAGTGAGATGGAAAAATTCTTAACATACATAATATTCAATAACTTGGAAACGGTTGACCTTAGAGTTTTCATTATTTTTTTAATCATTTGATAATTTAGCACAGATCACAGAAATATATAATTTGTATGGTTCTAACCACTAATTATAAAATTGTGGACCATTTTTGAAAACCCTTTCTTTGGAGATTTAATAGTTGCTTCAGTCACTTTTTTGGAACAGTGTGCATATCTTCTGTTAAAATCTTCAGTAATTTGGGACATCCTTTTTGTGCTCTTGAATTCATTTTTCACAAGTAGTGACATGACACCAAATGGGTCCAAAAATATGTGGACACGTTGTGCTTTCTTAAGAAAAGAAGAAGTATTTTTTTCAAATATTCAAATATTTGGTATTTATAGATCCGAATGTATCAAATGACTTTCCTGTTTTGCCGCAACTGCAAAAAGCTTGTCATACCATGAATTTTGTAAGAAATTTTTACTGCTTTTGGGTCTTAAACTTATCTCCAACATTGCTTCGAGCATTAGCAATAAAAATTTTTGAGACACAAGCTGCTTGTAATTTTTTTGCAGAATTCCAGTTTGGAATTTTTTGAACTTTATACGTTATCAACTTTCCCATTAGCTTTAAATTTTCGCACCAAATAGTCGAAGCACTGAGAAAACTGAGCTGATTTTCTACCAGATGTGTTTGGAGTTCCCTTCAATATGCCTTCAATTTTCTGGCCTTCCCAATATCATGTGGTCCTTTTTTCTTACCAAACTAGATTTCACATCAATAGTCAAATTCTCCTGATACTGTTTAATAGCATTAGAAACGGTTTTACGGACGACATTTAATTCTGTGGCCAATTATTTGTAAGACCTATTTGGATTTTTTGAAATTTTTTAATAACTTGTAGGACGTAAATCTTTTTCGTTGTTATTAAAATTAATAACTGAAGTATTTTTCCATGATAACTAGATCAAAAAAAAATTTTGAATATTGATTCCGAAAAAAGTTATGAGGCAAAATGTGTGTTAAGATTTTTTCGATCTTACTGCTTATGTTTGGAACTTGAATAAGAGTCATTAATAAAAATATAATTTAAGAAAAAATCCGCCCATTGGTTTAGTTTCTATAAGCAGATTTGTATGCAGTGATTTTTTCGTGCGCAGTCCTTATATGCAAACTTTCGTTATTTTTGCTTTTGTCTTTTAATTAAAGAAATTAAAGAATTTAATAAATAATCATTAATTAAATTTTTCTCAATATAAATATTTATTTTCCAGATTTTTATTTTAATTGCCTCAAAATTAAGATTAATTTTCTGAATTTAAATATGTTATTTCTGAATATTAATTTGTAGTTGTGAATATAAAATTATTTTTTCCTAACAGTATTTTGCATTTCTGAACTTGTTATACATGTTATAATTTCTCAATTATAATTCGGATTTCTGAACTTCAATTAGCATTTTTCCAATATCAATTCCTATTTCTTTATGTCAACTTTTTATTCTCAATATTAATACAGCAGGGCCTCGATTATCCGTGATTCGATTAACCGGCAACGTCGATTATCCGGGAAAGAATATTTTAATTTTAATTAATTTAATTTTTAATTTAATTGATTAACCGTGATAACCTCTATTATCCTTGATTCTAAGCATAATTTTTTTCGATTACTTTTGAACAATCAATCACAATGTGAATAACACGAAAAAGGGGAATTCCCTCGTTTGAATGAGATGAGCAAGATAAAATTCAAGTTTACCGCATTCATGAAAAGCTAGTTAACGAAAATATGAATTTGAAAAAGAAGAAACAAACATGATTACATGATTTTTTTTTCTTTAGAAGTTACGCAAAATGAAATCCTTATCTATTGTTCAATGTTTTTTTTTTTCCAATTTTGATCTTCTCAATTCAAACTTTAAATGGTGTATTAAATTAATAAATTATTTTAACTAATATAAAAATAATAAGAATTATTTAAAGTTAAATTTAGTTTGTTCTTTAAAGTATAATTTAAAACTAAATAATTTTTCACTACGTCAGCTTAAAAAAATGTATGCACAAAAAAATTGCATCCTTAGACTAAAAAAAAAGTAAAAAACATTTATATTAAATTAAAAATTTTCACAACACTCACACACAGTTTATTGCCCCCAGAGAATATCGTAACCCTCATAATTGCATCAACTACTGCAGTTGTTGTTTTTGTTGCATGCATAACTAATGAGCTAAAAACATTATTTCAAAATTATCACACGTTACTAAAAGTGAAATGAGTGCGATTTTTTTTTAATTCTCATTAAATTTCATTAAAATGAATTATTTAGACACTTTGTTTAAGTTCAGATTGCTGGCAGCATATGTCAATTTTTTTTTAACAAAAATAACAGTGAAGATAGTTTAACAAACTAAAAAGCTTAAACACTTTAAACACACCACACTCGCACACACATTTCTATAGCAATGTATTACTTCATGCATGTCTGCATACATTTATTTATTTTTTTAAACCGTCAAGAGCATATGCAAGGCAAACAAAACTCATACTTAGTTGTAGGAAAACTATTTAAGCCAAACTAAGTCAGCCAAATTGTTTGCAATCATCTTGCAATTTTTAGCTCTGTTGTTTCAGTTTTTTTCTATTTAATCACTTGAGAATTACTGCAATACACATTAAGTACATGCTATAATGTTTTTTACTACTTGAGTACTATTATTCACATTTTCAACACCTTACCACCACCCCCTTGTGAAATCCCATTGCTGTGGAATGCAACACAAACCATTTATTAAACAAAATCTTACTCATTTTGAATGTTTTAATAAAAGAATGAAGAATGTTTTTTCTTGAAAATCTATCTATCTATCTATCTATCTATCTATCTATCTATCTATCTATCTATCTATCTATCTATCTATCTATCTATCTATCTATCTATCTATCTATCATCTATCTATCTATCTATCTATCTATCTATCTATCTATCTATCTATCTATCTATCTATCTATCTATCTATCTATCTATCTATCTATCTATCTATCTATCTATCTATCTATCTATCTATCTATCTATCTATCTATCTATCTATCTATCTATCTATCTATCTATCTATCTATCTATCTATCTATCTATCTATCTATCTATCTATCTATCTATCTATCTATCTATCTATCTATCTATCTATCTATCTATCTATCTATCTATCTATCTATCTATCTATCTATCTATCTATCTATCTATCTATCTATCTATCTATCTATCTATCTATCTATCTATCTATCTATCTATCTATCTATCTATCTATCTATCTATCTATCTATCTATCTATCTATCTATCTATCTATCTATCTATCTATCTATCTATCTATCTATCTATCTATCTATCTATCTATCTATCTATCTATCTATCTATCTATCTATCTATCTATCTATCTATCTATCTATCTATCTATCTATATATCTATCTATCTATCTATCTATCTATCTATCTATCTATCTATCTATCTATCTATCTATCTATCTATCTATCTATCTATCTATCTATCTATCTATCTATCTATCTATCTATCTATCTATCTATCTATCTATCTATCTATCTATCTATCTATCTATCTATCTATCTATCTATCTATCTATCTATCTATCTATCTATCTATCTATCTATCTATCTATCTATCTATCTATCTATCTATCTATCTATCTATCTATCTATCTATCTATCTATCTATCTATCTATCTATCTATCTATCTATCTATCTATCTATCTATCTATCTATCTATCTATCTATCTATCTATCTATCTATCTATCTATCTATCTATCTATCTATCTATCTATCTATCTATCTATCTATCTATCTATCTATCTATCTATCTATCTATCTATCTATCTATCTATCTATCTATCTATCTATCTATCTATCTATCTATCTATCTATATATCTATATATCTAGCTGATATTTTATTCATAATGTTACATATAAAGTTTATATTATAAACTTTTCTTGTATCTTACTTATACGTATCATTTTTATTAATCGAATAACCTTCATATGTGATAGTCAATAAAAGTGTTACAAAATAGAAAATTCGATAATTTTGTTGTTTAATTTTTTAAACGATTCAAGTTTTGTTAAAATAAGTTACTGGAATCGCACTACAAGACAGATGTAAGTAAATTAAGTTCACAATTTTATACGACTTTATTAAATAAACGTCATAGGTAAGCTGCTGGAAGAAAATTTTTTAGATACGAATTTTATTTGTCTAATTTGATGAGCCAGTTAGCGAACCGAAAGGAGAGCCCTAAAGTTATTTAAGCAGAGTAGAATTTTATTCAGTCTGCTAAAATAGAGTCAGAGCGGAGTCTTTATCTGTTCAGCATAGAATTTTATTCAGGTTGAGAACATAAAGAGAATCATTGGTTGGCATGAAAGCTGTTTCGCTGTCATCAACGGAGAGACTCGGTAGTGTCAGAGAACGAAACTCCAGTCGTAAGTTTCACATCGTGAACTATATCGGTGTGATGTAAACTAGAATATTATATTTTAATTTGATTTTTTTTTTTTTTTTTTTTTTGGTTTTCAAATAATTTTCAAATTTTAATTCAAATTTATACAGAAAAAAGTAAAAATGGACGTAAATTATGAAATTAATTTTTGTTTGATTTTGTTCCAATCATCAAAATGATAGTATTAATAATTAGAATAATTGATTTCATTACTACTGCTTTTTCTTAAATAGATATGAGCTGAAATTTTTTGGAAATTGACTTAAATTTATGTTATTTCTATATTTGTATAGACAAATTTTTAATGTTTCTTTATATATTATTAAGTGTTGCAAATTTATTAAAAAAAATTGTAAACCAATTAGAAAATTAATTATATTAATAAATAATATAATTAAATTCCAATATAAAGTTAATTAACAATTTTATTTTTCAGCACTAATGAAAACAACAACTATAAGGGAAACGCGCATTAAATAAATAAAATAAGATTTGCCAATAACTCGGATCGATATAACTAAGTCCGTAGCTTATATAAGATTGAAAATCGGTAAAAAAGTTCATTTCTTCTACACTAAAATTCAGACAAAAATTTCTGATCTTTTGTCTTAAAAACGAAGTCAATAGCTTATATAGGGGATTCAGAATATCGAAAACCACTTTTTAAGAACCGGTTTGTTTAAATATCTCGGCCATCTTTGAACCAATTTTTTTTTTTTTTTTTTAATTCAATAGAAAAGTTTTAGAGCAAATTTCTGATCTTTTATCATGTATCTACGCTATTGGAAGGCTTTGTAAACACCATTTACAGCATTTTGTAGCCAAAAAAAACGTTTTTTTTTTAGATATATCTCTACAATTTATGAACCGATTTTGCTGAATTTCAATAGAAAAATTTTCGAAAGAATTTCCGATCGTTTGATATATATATATATTATATATGGCAGTTGTCGGAGAGCTTCATAAACGTCATTTCAACCGACGGACATCGTCCTATCGACATCATTTCTTATAAGGATCAAGAAAATGTAAAAAATTTTTCTCTCCGACGAAATTTGTGGAAATTACAAACGGAATGACAAACTTATATATACCCTTTACACCTGTGATGAAGGGTATAATAATTTGAAATATTTTTTTCTGTGTAAAATTCAAACTTGTATCTGAAACTTCTCAAACAAGTTTCGTATTTTTACGTATGTAGTCAACACAGGACCTCTTTATCGAAAACTTGTAATAAATGTATATTTAAAGGTAGTTCAATAAAATTTGGTGCAAAGTCCATTATGTTTTTTTTTTTTTTTTTTTTTCTAATAAAACCTTTGGTCAATTTCTTTTAAATATGGAAAATTTAAGTTAAGTTTGTTTTTATTTAAATTATTACAAAAAGGAAATATGGAAACCAAAAAATCCATATTAAATTAAAAGCAAAACACAAAACGAAAACTTTGATTTATAACAATAATTTTTCTGGTGTTTTGACACAAATCCCAAATCACTGTTACAGTGAATGATTTCAACTATTACAAACGCTGATGAATATCTACAATGGATGAGGATAAACAAATATTCAACATTTTTTTTTTTTGTACAGGCACGTAATTTATGAATGAAAAATACAAACAGGATCTTCTCTGTTTTTTGTACAATTTTTTTAAGGTTTAATAAACAATTCTATTCTTAATTTTTTTGAAACAAAGAACTAAAAATAAAAAGAAAAAAATAACAGCACAAAAAGGATAGAAAAAAGTATATAAAACACCTTGTGGAAAAAAAAAAAAAAAAACTTGTTAACAAAAAATTTTTTCTCATTGTCACATTTGTTACTTTTAGCAATTTGTCGTCTTCTATTTTTTTTTTTTTCTTTTTTTTTTTTTTCTTGTTAAATTTTTTTTGTTTTCTTTCAGTTTTTTTGTTGTTTCCTTTATTTTTTTTTTTTCATTAAAAGGTGTCTTTGTTTATATTCTACAGACTGGTTAGACTTTTTTGTCATTGTTCGTTGGCTGTTTAATATTTATGAATCCTGTGCCAAGTACACAACAACCACAAGCATGATTCTTGGCTGCCTATGCCCAAAACAAAAGCAAAAAATAAAAGTAAAAAAAAAAGAAAAAGTCATAAAAATTAGTACGTGAAACAGCATGAATTTTATGAATGTGTGAAATTTATAGAAATTTCTTTTTTTTCTTTAGCATATTTTTAGGCTTGTAAGATAAAGTCATAAATCTGCCACATTTATTAGGTTTTTAAAAATAAAATAAGCTAATATGTAATCAATAGAATACGTATTTACAAAAACCAACACGTAAGGGGAAGGCGATAAAAAACAACTGCAACAAAGTCATTATGAGCACTTGATACTAAAAATAAATATTTGTAAGCAGACAATCAATAGAAAAGAACACTTATACCTACAGCGATAAAGAATAGTTTGTAGAGTATGTGGCACTAAAAATAACATATTATAGAGAAAATAAAATAACACTTTTATAGTGTTGTCTAAGTTTTATAGCAAAGATTTCCACAAAAAATTAACAAAAAAAAAAAAAAAACATATTGAAGGAGGGATTGCACACAACCGACAAAAAACTCAATCAAGCCTGGTAGCAAATAGAGGAACTAAAAATATTAAAAAAATGTATGTGACGAAAAAATTAAAATCTTACTGTTAAGTGACTGATAGATTTTACTTTCAGTCAATTAAGTGACTCAACAAAAATGTCTCCGAATTTTTTTAGAAAAAGTTTTAGTCATTTACAAGTGAAAAAAAGATTTTTCTTCAAAATAAATAGATTTTCCGTTTGAAAAATTGTCTGTCACTTACAAGTGACTACGAGATTTTTCTATTCAGTCACATACAAGTGACTAAGAGATCTTTCTTTAGAAAAATGTTCAGTCATTTAGAAGTGATAGATTTTCCATTTAGTCACTTACAAGTGACTTTGAGATTTTTCTTTAGAAAAATTTTCAGTCACATAAAAGTGTCTTTCTATTTCGAAAAATGTTCAATAACTTACAAGTGACTACTTTAGTCATTATAATAATGTTACAATTTTCTAACACTTATCACAAAACTGTTAAAAAGTTAGCAATAGATTTACTTAAGTTTGTAGTAAACTGGAGCCTACAAAACTGTTATACTTTTAATTTAGTTTAAAAATAAACTGTTATAAATTCAAAATGCTTCAAAGGATAATTTATTAAAATAAAAAAAAAAAAAAACATAATTTTGTAAAACTACAGAAAAAGTGTTATAATTTTATAATATTTTAAAAATAGACAGTTATAATTTTATAACACTTTTTACAAAAACTGTTAAACTGGTATAAAAACTAATAATATTTGTAAAAATCTGTTAAGTATTTATAACATTTCTAAAATAAACTGTTATAATTTTATAGCACTTTGTATTAATACTGTTATACTAATGGAAATATATTTTCTTCATTGCATGCTAATAATATCTGTAAAAAAAACTGTTATATTTTTTCAACAGTTTCAAAATGGACTGTTATAATTTTAAAATACTTTGTATAATAAATGTTATACTGGTGCAGAATAACTTCTTTCAATGTAAAATAGTATAATTAAAAAAAAAAATTGTTATAATTTTAAAATGGTTTGAAAATAAACTGTTATAATTTTATAACACTTTGAAGAAAAACTGTTATACTAGTACAAAATAATTTCCTTCAACATGAAATAGTATAATTGTGAAAAAAGTTTTATAATTTTAACATGGTTTCAGAATAAACTGTTATACTTTTAAAACATTTTGTACAAAAACTTTTATATTGGCATAGAATATATTATTTTTTAATATAAAAAATATAATTTGAATAAACTTGTTATAATTTTAGCATAGTTTCAAAATAAACTGTTATAATTTTAAAATACTTTGAAGAAAAACTGTTATACTAGTACAAGTAAATTTTCTTCATTATAAGCTATTAATATTTTAAATATTTGTCATATATTTATAACAGTTCTACAATAAACTGTTATATTTTAAAACACTTTGTACTAAACCTGTTATACTGATTAAGATAAATTTTCTTTAATGTAAACTAATAAGTTTTTTTTTTATATAGATATATAAAAAAAAACTTATTTTTGCAAACGTTTCAAAATAAGCTGTTATAATTTCAAAATATTTTGCAGAAGAACTGTTATACAGAATAATTTCTTTTAATATGAAATAATATAATTGGAAAAAAAATTATAATTTTATCATAGTTTTATAATAAACTGTTATACTTTTATAATACTTTGAAGAAAAACTGTTATACTAGTACAAGTAAATTTTCTTCACTATAAGCTAATAATATTTGTAAATATTTGTTTTAAATTTATAACAGTTCTAAAATAAACTGTTATAATTTTATAACACTTTGTACTAAACCTGGTGCAGAATAATTTCTTTCCATATGACATAATTTAATTTGAAAAAACTTGTTATAATTTTAGCATAGCAGGTAAATTTTCCTCACTATAAGCTAATAACATCTGTAAAATTTTTTATATATTTATAACAGTTCTAAAATAAACTGTTATAATTTTATAACACTTTGTACTAAACCTGTTATATTGATGGAAATATCTCTATAAAAACTGTTAAATTTTTTCAGTAGTATAATTGGAAAAGTTATAATTTTAGCATGATTTCAAAATAAACTGTTATAATTTTTGAAACATTTTGTACAAAATAATGCTATAATAAATTTTCTTTGATGCAATATCTGTAAAAAAAAGTTATATTTTTGCAACAATTTCAAAATAAACTGCTATAAATACAAAATATTTTGTACGAAAACTGTTATACTGGTATAGAATAATTTATTTTAATATGAAATATTACAATTTGAAAAAAATTAGTTAGAATTTTAGCATGGTTTCAAAATAAACTTTTAAATTTTATAACTGTTATACTAGTACATGTAATTATTTTTCCTCTATAAGGTTATAATATCTATGAAAATCTGTTATATATTTGTAACAGTTTAATTTCAATATTTTAATTGAACATAATATTATCTGACGAAAACTGTTATACTTTTATAACTATTTTGAAATAAAACTTTCTAATTTATAACCTTGTTAAAAAACTGTAATACTGACACAAAAAAATTAATTCAATCATAAAATTACTTCGTTTTTTTTTTTCTTTTGAGAATAATTTCACTTAAGTGACTTATTTAATTTTCATTAGAAGAGTTTCAGTCACTTACGTGACACATCTACATTTTACTCCTTAAAGTGGCTGAGTTATCTTTCTTGAAAAAAAAATTACTGTAATAGGTGACTCATTTCTTTTCTTTGAAACATTTTAGTGACTAAAATAACTTATGTAACTGATTTATTAAGTGTTCAGTCACTTAAGTGACTAATTAGTTTTCCTTTATAAAATTGTCTTTATTTTTTTCATTTCCTATTGACCTTTAACTTGTACTTAGTTTTGAATATTTTACTTTTAAGATTTAAGTGATTCTTTGATGCTCACTCAAGTGCTTTTAATAAAACGAGTAAGAGCGAAAAATACACAAACATAAGCCAAACATCTTTATCACCATTCAATGATGTTCCTCCGCTCCCTCCTCAAAATCCTCTTTATAGTTGTAAGAGCATAAAAAATATGTATTGCTTTTGTTACTTCTTTTTTAAATATGTTGAAGTATGTGTATTTATTATATGTATGTGTATGGGGAAAAGTAATCGTTAAAGGATTAAATAACATACTGTATGTAAGAATTGTAAAAAAATGTATTGCAAGTAGAAAACAATACTTGAGCCAGTGTAAAACAAGCAAACACTTGTAATTCGTCTTATATTATAGTTGTTGTTATTTGTTATATTGTTTTCATGTACTTCAAAGGCTGTTGAGGTACAAAATGAGTAGTGAACTGTAAGACTATAAAAAAATTCGTAGTTTGTTTTTGTACAAGAAAATAATACTACTGAAAAATTAACGCTTTAAGTTTAAATTTATTTATTTTAAATCACATATTTTAAATTTCAATACATAGGTATATATTTTTTTAAAAATTATTTCTCATTACAATTATTCTTTTTTAAATTAAGTTATCTTTTAAATCATATAGCCTACTTTAAGGCAAAACTTATGTTTAAACTTTTATTGCCTATGTTAAGGATGTGACTAAATTTAAACAAAATAAATAGACAAAATGTGGCCTACATTTTGGATGATAATGGCAACAACTACAACAAATAATATATGCAAAATAACAAACAATAGCGACAACAGCCATATAACCCGTATGCCAACAAATTGTTTATTCAACACATGTTTCTCAAAGGTCGTAAACAATAAAAACAAAAATATTTTATAATAAAAGCACGAAAATGCTGCACAAACACACATACATACTTAATACTAAAAATTTCGTTACAGGCTCTGAAACCAAACGACACTCACACAATTCAATAATTTATCGCCAATAAAACAAGCTAGAGAAATTAGGCCCTCTGGCGCAATACAAACAAACGAATGAGTACAATAAAAACAACATTAGCCTAGCAAAAGGATGCGACAAACACTAGTGTGTCTAGGAGGATAATATATATTTAGTATACCAACGAATTTGTTGGATAAATTTTGGTATTTGTAGCATCAGTTTTTTCTCTGTTTAATCTAACGAAATTTGAAGAGGAACAGAGAAAGGAAATGAAACTAAAGGACATTTTTACACACATACATATATACACACACTAAATAGCAGTAAAACTGAAAAAAAAAACTGTCGTTAATCAGACACCTGGAAATAACAATAACAACAACCAACATCCATACAAGCATCAGTAAGGCCACACAACTACTAACACTAACATAATATCCCCAGGCTAAATATTTTGGTTTTTGTTTGTATTAGTGTTTGCCTACCCAACAAACAACACAAGACCATCATGCAACTACAAATACTAAACAAAAAATACATTCTATATGGACCAATGTAAATATAAAAGAATAAAATTAAAGCAAATTTAATCTAACCTTAAATTTATAATAAAAACGCACCAACAAATATACTCTTTATATTATTATTTACCACTACAGTTGCACAATACATATGGCCAACTTACTTATACATATACACATTCATACATTCATTGCAAGTTTCGTAATGATATTTCGAGGTTAAAACGATATTTTAATGAAAACAAATATAAACAGTATGTTTACAAACAACTACTACAGACACAATAATACTTTTGTTATTTAGGAAATTGTTTTAATGTCCTCTATAAGAAAATTAGTTGGAAATGCAGAAACTTTGAATTTTTCAAAGAATTTGTGACATAAATAAATAAAACAAGCGCGAATATTCGGCCCGGGCGAATCTATATACCCACCATCAACTTTTTCAAATTTTACGTTATATGGGAGGGGGCGGTAAAGTGGGCATTACAGTGGGCCGACTACGCCCATTTTTTGTTTCCGAGTTTACATTGATCCTTGAACTATTTGAACACAATTTCGTTGATTTTCACCATATATAGGAGGTGGGCAGTAAAGTAGGCGGACCACGCCCATTTTCGGTTTCAGAGTTTATATCGATCCCCGAACTATACGTACAAATTTTCGTTGTCGTACATGCTTTTGTTGAAGAAATATCAGCAGAAAAGTATAAAACGGACACCCTGTGTTTCTAGTTTTTAGCCCATAACATTTTTGTTTATTAACCGATTTTGCCCATTTTCAATCCCAAACAAACCTTAATAAGACAAATATTTGTGCCAAATTTCGTCCCCCTACGTTGTCCCGTTCGAGCCCTATCCTGCTTTCAACAGACGGACAGACAGACGGACAGACGGACATAGCTAGATCGACTCAGAATCAAACCAGGACCCAGAAAATATATACTTTGTGGACAAAATCAATATACCCTCCATCCTTTTGATGGTGGGTATAAAAATTAAATACAAAGATTTCAAAAAATATTATGTTTTGTTTACTACAAAAATAATCTGTTTACGCAAATATGTTTGGAACAATTTTATAAATTATTCCAGTGTATAACTTTTAACACAATATGTTTGTCGTGACAATGTTTAACATTCAGGTATGTGATGAAAACCGATCGTTTTCAAAACGAATCGGTTTGAAAAAATCTGATGAATTTCATGTGAAAAATAACAATTATTTTTAGGCAAATATAAAAAAAATATTTAATAAAATCTAAAACAAAGTGATTAAAATATAATTTTTACCAATAACAACAACGAAAATATCAGTAAATCACACATTTTTTTGATTTAAAATCGATTCGTTTTTGAAATCGTTTTCCATCACATACCTGATTATTTTTTCTCTGTGTGTAAAAGACGAAGCCGTAATATCTCAACCAGAGATATGGAACCCTGAAATTTCTAAGAATCTGATGGAAAAAATCAGATTTCAGAACCGCCATTAAATGAAATCTTCAAGAAATGGTCATTATCTGGGTAGATACGCGATAACAAAATAAATTTAAAATAACTTTATGTAGCGCACAAATATGTTTTTACTTGCAATCTAAACATCGTTTTCAAAATGTTTTCATTACACAGGTACCATCATCATCTAATTCCAAACAGTTTTGCTAATTGAAAACAATAAAACAAAATGTTTTGAATATTTATACTTACACATACATATGTACTGACAATTGCATATTTAGAAAACATTGAATTAAATGCACTATGGGTGATAATAAATAAAAAATACAAAGAAATATAAACTCAACTTAATCTTTAAATCAAAGACTTAGATTTTGTATAGAATCACCCGACCAAATATTAAAATTTCAGTGAAATTAAATTAAAATTAAGACATCAAATGTCAATTAGCACACATTTTTAAATTTCTTTATTTTAAAGAAACATTTATTTTTTTTTTTTTTTGTAATCCCGATTTACCCCATAGTTCACCAAACAGAAAAACCATATGAAACGATAATGTATAAAATCTACTAAAAACAAAAATGTTATTGCCGCTTAAATAAGTTTACCATGGCGGAAAAATTCAATTTCAAAGTAATTAAAAGTGATATTGAAACGTTAAGCTGGTCTGGCTGTTTCACATTGGTCCGTGTGTTAAGTCTGCAGCCGCATGTATGTATGTTAGAACGTTATCATAACATATTGGCCATTTTAGCACTAAGAGTGTTCAGAATACTCTATTAGTTACGGGAAAAATAAAAACAAAATCATAAACGAGATAGAAACTGTGAAAAAATAAAAAAAAAAAAAATAAAAAAACATGAAATATATAACAATAGTATAACAATGTTAATAGAAAATGAGGAGCCAGCTATAAAACTTTTTACGAAACAATAAAAATCGTAACGTAAGGGATATGCAACTAGAAGCAATAGTGGCCAACACACTAACACAGTTATTGGTTGTACTAATTGAATTTTAAAATTGAAATGTTGTGGTTGTTGTTATAAGCTGTCTGTTTTACTCTTGTACGAATAAAATAAAAGTAAAGGTATGTATGCAACCTAAAAGTATGCTATAAAATTTTCTACAAACTTTAACATTTAAAAGTATGCAATAGTTTATGGATTTTGTTTATTAAGAATTTTTAAAACAATTACTATTGTAGAACCATGAGGTTCAATGTGCAAAAGCAAATTTAGTTGACCAAGTTTTATAAAGTTATTGTCTAGTTTTGGTCAATGATTAGAGAAATGTTTTAGTTTTATGGCTAAGTAAAGTTGGTACAAAAAATATAAATAAATAAACATCCTTAAAGTATGCAAAGTTTAAATGTAAAAAAAAAATAGATAAAAGTTTATTTATGCTTTTGGTTAAAGATAAACTTTTAATCAAATTAAGACTTTAAAAGTAAAAGTTTGTCTTTCAAATTGGTATAGGGAATAATATACGAGGATAACTGTTTACCAAAGCCAAAGACTAACAAAAAAAAAAGTCCGTTAATTTACACATAGTTGTAGCATGAAAATATCAAATAGCTTTTTATGTTTTTCATAGTTTAGCTGCTAATAAAAACCTTAAATAATGTTCAATTCCCAATAATCAATTCTAGAAAATTCCCCTCATTATTTTCTAATTCCAAGGTTCCTTTACCGAAACCTTGTTAAATAAAAATATGCACTTAAGATAAATATAATTTCCTCAACTAAAATTAAAACAATTAACAGCAAATAACAATGAACAAAGAGAAACCTTATTACACAGTAAAATCTCATATTAAAGAACAATTATGAAAAAACTTTACAAAAATAAAATTGTTCTCCCTATTACCTTTCACTGCTTGACTGCCTTTTACTTATAAAGTTTAAAAATCTATTAGTTTTAAATAGGAGGACATGCAACAAAATGCTGCCACGTAAATAATATTAACTTAATGGAAAAATATAATACAGCCTCGACTTTTAGTTTAAGAGTGGTAGACAATTTAATAATATGGATAAAATATAAATTACAAGTATGTGTTTTAAGTATATATATGTATGTATGTTTATATGTATTTGTATGAGTAAATAAGTATAAAACTAAATTGACTGACATTCCATGTAATGAAATTGTAGATGGTTACACGAACAACAACAACAACAAGAACAAAGAAAAACAAATTAACAACAACATGAAGAAACAATAATGACGACCTGTTGCCATATGTTTTTATACACATTTAACTATTTTATTATTATTATACTTTTATATAAACATATACATAGACATAATAATAAAACATTTACACCATTTCTAATAGTAATGCTTATGGCAAGACTTGAATAAACTGCTGAGGAATATGTTTGTATTCTAAGTAACAACAACAAAAAATAGAACTATTTAACCATAACGAGCTTTATTTATTTTTATGTCGAATCAAATGGTAAATATAGATTAAAATCATAAAAGTTTTTCAATTTAGCTTAAAATTTTTTGTAGGAAATATTAGTAGTTATCAGGGCAACAAAAAATATACAAAATCATATTTTTCCTGGGCTTCAAATGAATCAAACTTTTAGTTATTTATATGTTTTAAACAATTTTAAGAATTTTACCATGGATTTGTTGCAGCATATTTTGGAATATATAAAAAATCCTTATTTGAGAGCATTTTTTATCAACTTAAATGATATACTTTAGCATATTTTATACTTATGATAATTTTGAATATTTTACACTTAAGAGAACATTTTTGCATATTTTTCATCCAATTCGTCTTATAAATTGATATAATATTTTTAATCAATTTATTTTTAACATGAATAGAAGATATTTGGAAAAGTTTGCCAAAAAAATATATTTTATTTAAGATCATATTTTAAAATTTTAAGGGCATATTTTCCGATTTTAAGAGCATTTTTTATGCACATAAAACATTTTTTTGGTTGCCCTGGTAATTACAAATGTTCTTGTTTGTTCTACCTTTTCTGGGATAGCTACATATTAAATCGATGGTTATTTTTTCCATATATAAATAAATATATTTTTTGTAGGAAATATAGGTGATCAAAGGTTTTCCCTTTTTTGATTTATATGTCCCGTTTGAACTAAAAATCGGTTTTACGTTTTTCAAATAAAAATTAATTTCTGGTAGCTCTATACAGTGTTGCCAGATAAGGGGATTTGTCCCCAAATCGAGGTTTTAAATTTCTTATTGAAGACATATTTTCATGAGGAGGGATTTATATACATATTTATGAAATTCGTGGTAATTTTAAGTATACTGTTCTAATATTCTTTAATGACATTCTTAGAACTAGTAATGTTCCAACCACTTTTGACACGGGGTAGAACTGTCATTTTAATTTTAAAAATGTTTTTGAGAACTTTTGCTTAAAAGCTAGTTTTGTATTACTTTGTCATCAGTTTTCTGACCAGTTCGATAGTTGACAGTTTAAAAAGCTAAAAAATTAATTAAAAAATTAAAAGAAAAAAATTTATTATTAAATTTTGTATTAAAGTATTTTGGAAACTTAAGGATTTATATTTAAAAAATGGGATTTTTAGGGACACGGATCTTCAGTTTGGCGACATGAGGAAACATTTTTCTGACAACACTGGCTCTATACGCCCTAGTTTTGCTATTAAAATATTTTTAATATTGATCCCTTTTGCTCTTTTTGTCCTAGTTTAACTAAAAACGGTTGACCAATGATTGACCACAGATTTTCATTCTTTTTATACTCTTCACCACATATGGGCAATTCTCATTTTACTTTTATGAAACCGACCTTCAACCTTAAATATTTTTTTAACTTCTGATTTTTTAAAATAACTTTTGATGCAATTATGTTAACAAAACTTGGCTGTGTAACAGAATAAAAATTCAAGACTTGAAACGATTCTATGTGGTGCCGGCAATCACTCAAAATAAAAATATCTAAAAAAAGTGTTTGAAACTAACAAGTTTTTCTTTTTTTTCTTTCTATTGATTGCTGTATTCGCGGATTTTAGCGTAAGTGTCCAAATCTTATAATGTAGGCTATAAACACTTGTAGAAAAAGACCAGCATGTATTTAATTAGCATGCCATTAACTAGTGCCAAATTGTGTTGTCCAAAATTCGTGAAACAAAGTTTTAAACATTTTTAAATTTTGCAGTTTTTTACTAGGAATTTTACGCCGTTTCGGGTATTGCAAAATGGAGCCCAATAGCTTTTGAATTTATGCATCAATTGACATGTGCCCTTAACAGAAATGTTAAGAACAAAGAACGTGAATGGCTCCAAGAGGTGCCTTCTCCAAGAGGTGCAAACAAACTCGCATCGTTATTTCAGTGAAGCTAGAGTATCGCGATATCAAAAAAGGTTTCAAAATTAAATTTTAAAATCATTGTGACATTTTAAAATATTAATTTGCTAAAAGTATAAAGTTATTTAAAAATAAAATCAGAAATTTTGCATATTTTGTTATAGCGGATTTTGGCTTTATAAGTAAATTTTAATCTGAAATAAGTTCTTGTGATAAGTTTTACTTACACAAAAATATGATTTTACAAAAAAAAAAAAAAAAAAACATTCAACAACGGATTTCCACGCATACTTAACATATCGCGATATTTTTTATTTGTATTTTAGATACATCATTGTAGAGTGCATAAATGCAATAATATTTGATTTGGGACTGTAAATAGAATTTTGGCAATTTTTTATAAATTTTTATATTAAACCTCTATAACATTAACGCCGTTCGGTAAAAGTCATTCACACGAACAGATATGTGTTCCACTAGAGCCAAGGAATATTGGTACTAAATAGCGTTGATGGGCCATTAAAAAATTTTCGAAATTTTTTTGAACCCCAAAAGTAAACAAGTTTGAAGAATTTCCCATATAAGTTTGTCATTTCCCTTTTTAATTACCAGAATTTTCGACCGAGAGCAAAAAAAATATTATATTTTCTGAATCCTTAGGACAATGTCCGTCTGTTGAAATCAGTTTTCAGAAAGCCTCAGTTATCAGATATATATATGTATTATACACCAAATTGTAGGGAATATTCCTTAGAATGGCTCTAATAAAATTCTGCAAAAACGATTCATTAATGACCGAGATATTGCTAAAAGATTAAAAAGGCCTGCAAAGACGAATTTGTTTTCGACTAAACAATATCATGCCATACACCTAAGCCTTATTGGGCGCTCTCCCATTAATTCAATACAAAGCAACCATATATAATTTATAATTTATAGGAAATCCATAACATTTATGAAATGTCTTAACTTTTTGTATGCTTAACATTCGTTACTGGTCCCTTAGAACAATCACCCACCATCTTATATGAATATTATTTATTTAGTCCTAACAGACACATAGTTCTATCGTTATCTGGGTAGTTCTAGAGTATTTACGTTATTCTGCTAAATGTATCATTATTTCACAGTATTCTAAGGACCATTTATCCGTCTCTTTCAATTTGGTTTTTATTGCATCAAAAGGATTTGGATTTTCCATGTTTATTTCTAGTAATTTTCTAGCTTTGTTTGCCAGATCATTTGCCTCTTCATATTCAACCACTCCATGGTGATTAGGTACCCAATTAATTTTTGTTGTACCGTAGATTTAAACTTATATGGAACTTACATGTGTAAAAAAAATTCTTACTACATTTAAGGGATTTATGGTCGTTAAACCCCTTTTCCGGGAGGATATTTGCAAGTCGCTAGTTTAAATAGTGGAACGATCGTAACCAATTTCAACACGCTTCGTTCTTAGACTATAAGAAACCTGTGTGCCAAATTTCAAATTTAATACATGTTCAAAATTGTGACCTGTATTTTAATTAATTAATTAATTATTTTTTATAAACAGACAGACGGACCGACGAACATCATCAAATCGACTTAAAGACGATTGGTACAAATTAAGGTGGGTCTTAAACCAATATTTTTGGGTGTTACAAAGCATATGAACGAACGAATAATATAATATAAAAATTTTAAGAAAATAATCATCAAAACAAACAAAACAGAAATCATGGGTTAATATGATAAGAGCCAGAATCAATTTTACTGAAACTATTCTGTAGGAGAAACTTTTTTAAAACAAAATCTTTGAAAAATGAACAAAATATTGAATAAAAAAAAGACTAAAACATTCAAATTAAGTGTAAAAATATTACAGGTGTTTCAATTGAAGTAATTATTACTAATTTATTTATTTAATATTACAATAATTAATTTCTATTTAAACTTAAACTATATTTTTAAAACATTACAAATAATACTCTAAAAAATATTCATAAATTTCGATTCAAATATCAGTATTTAGTACATGTTTTTTGATATAAAAAGCTATTTTTAAAACCGGTTTTTTGTGTTTAAAAAAACCGGTCTATTCGACATTCGAAAAATTAACATTTTGAAAAAACCGACAGCACATTGACAGAAAAAACAGGTTGGAAAACCGTATCGATCACCCTAGTAATAACTAAATATTTTATCTATTGGAATATTTTTTTTATAAAGAAACTGAGGCACTGTGTTCTCAAAACTTTTTTTTTTTTTTTTGGAGTTGATTGTGCAACTTGAGAACCTATGCAAATAACTCAATAAAATGTTACCTGGCCAGAGATGAGGAGTTTTTGCGTTGATTTTTTTTTAGAAATTGCAAAAAAAAAAAAAAAAACACTTATGATTTAAGAAAAAATTTACTTATTGATAGACCTTGTAAATCTCTACAAAAAATGCGCTTATATGGTTGATATCTCTTTTAGTTTAAGAGATATTTTTTCTCATTTTTAGCCTTGTTTTTTATGATTTTTTTTTTTAACTTTGCTGGCTTAGTATTGGCCCTAGACTTAAAAAAGACTTAAAATTTTAAATATATTTCTTGAAATAATGTTAATATTTGGAGCTAAATAAAATTTAAACGAATAGAGATATTTCAATGAAATTTAAACACAATAAATATTAAACTTGCCCAAAAAAACAGAAAAATAAAAACAAACACACTGTTTTGTACTAAAATCCCAAAACCCAACCCGAACAAAAAAAAAAACTTGTTTTAAAAATTAACTTTTTTCATTGAAATGATCACTCCTTCGTTATAAGAGAAGCCCGTCAGAAAATATTTTTTGTATGTTTACCCAAGATATGAAGCTATTTAATTAACATAATTTTTGTTTGATACCAACTTCTCAATCAGAGTATTCTGCAAAGAAATCCAAATTTTTTTTTAGAAATATACAAAATTTGGATAGGGCTTGTGGGGAGACCGTTACCCCAAGCGTCTTAGGATTTAATTTGTACACATCTACATTAAGATTTCTTTTGAGAACATTAAAAAAATATATAATTTTATTGGGTCTTTCTGAAAACAGTGTAAAAATATTTTACCATAAGTTTTTTTATTTTCTTTCCATCTCTTCTAGATTTTATGACAGCCATATGAAACTGAAATTGTGCCTTTTAAATACATGTGCTGATATTATATTTGCCTGTTTTTAAATATGTGTAAGTGAGTCGGCATACATATGTATATGTGAGTATATATGTAACTACTGTAAAAGTCAAAAGTACTTAAGGGGCGTATAAGCCATATAATGCAATAAATATAAAAACAGGCAAAAGGAAAAAACTTTACAATAAAATAAATTCATGGACCACTACATAATATAGGCCGTCACAATTTTATTTTAGTTCTTTTTTTATTCTTACGAGCAAAAACATGAAGGGGGTGGTAACTTTGGTTTACCAATATTTTTTGTTGGTTGGTTAGATAGGAGGCAGCAAGTCGATGTTGTAATAAAAGTGCAAGGCAAAAGAAAACTTCTTGAGTTTAAATTTGTTTTTTTTTTTGGGAATTGTGTGTTTTTAAGTATTTTTGTTTGTCATTTGAGAAAGAGAGATAGAGAGAGAAGAATGGTCGCTAAGGGAATCTGGGAGGAATATAAAATTGAAGTGAGAAGAGGCACTTTTATACCACTTCAAATAAGTAAAGCTTGATTTTCATCTTTTTAGATTAATGGTGGAAGATACCATCTAGAGCTCTTTTTGGTATTTAAAAATATTTCCTGAATCATGCAGAAAATGTATTAAATTCGTTTTTTTTTTTTTTTTTTTTTTGTTTTTATCGAATTAGAAATCCGGTAATGTGAAGGTACTTTTTTTAGATTTATGGGATTTTGTTTAGCAATTTATTTCTCGCTTCTTTGGAAGTAACTCTTATTTTGTCAAAAAATAAGCATTTTATATGCATTTTGCTTTTAAAAAATGCCCAAAAAAATTAAATATTTTCTCATTTCTGCTTAATGACTATCCTTCCCCTTCGTCAATACTAAAAGTTTATTGTTTCACCTACAAATTGTAAATAAACGAAAGTCTATAAATGTTAAGCAGCATCAAGAGGATCTTAAATACATTTTGTTTATATATTTCAAGGATATTTAAGAAGCAGCGAAACGTAACACTATTGGCAAGATTATTATCACTCAAACACCCACAGAGAAAAATAAAAAAAAAACAACTTCAACCAAAATAAATTAATACACAAATACTTTCATACATACACACAGACAAACAAGGCATATTGAAAACCAGGAAAAAGGAAGTTATGGCCATAATTTTTACACTGGCACAAATTTACAGACTCACCTCTATTCCCCTCTTCAGCAATAACCAACCAGTTTAGCTGGCATTTAAACTATTAACATTTTAGTTATATTTTCTTTCCATAGAAAAGCACCTACACTTCAATTCTTAAAAAAAAAAAAAACCTTGCTCTGGTTAAACACTGATGGGTTTGGGTGCGAGGTTCAGAGTGTTGAATATTTAAAACAAAAATAAAGTAAAATAAAACGGAAAATTTATTCACCAAGATTGTGGTGGTAGAGGGAGGATGTGTAATGTAAGTCAGTCTGTCTGTGAGCTTTTGCTCTTGGTTGCATCTATAGTTTTGTATAGTAAGTAATATTTTTCTATTTGCTACAGCCACAAATAACTTGACGCACACCCGACTTAATTAAATTTAACTCTTGACGTTTGCATTTATGAATTTATGCGAAATGTTTGCATTTAATGTAGTTTTATATATCATCATATACATTTTTCATATTTTCCATCATATTTTTGTAGTTGTTGTTGTTCATTTTTATTCCATCTCGTACTGGGTGTTTTATTAAATTTATTATTGAGAGCTGCATAGCAATAGCAACGTTTGGTCGTAATAAGAATTTATGAAAAATTATTATTATTAGCAGGGTAATAATATTTGTTAATAGAAGTTGGTTATTTTAAGAGCGAGATAAAGCAAAAAAAGCAAATTTCTGAGAATTTTTCATAAAAATTTTATCAACATTAGTTTTTTTTTCTTCCTTTTTTTAGATTTTTTTTTTTTTTTTTTTAAGAATTTTAAGAAATTACTCATGACAACCTTGATTTTGTCCCAGCAAAAATTTTTTGGCTTTTGGTTATGACTACTATTTACTAGACTTATTACCAGGTAATGAGTTGTCATTATTTTTCTCATTTTTTTGAGTAGTGAAATAACTAGTTACCAGTAAATAACAAGACCATTTTAGTTCTGCAATGGCTCAGTTCGCTAGAGCAACGGTTCTCAAATGGGTGTCCGCGACCCACAAGGGGTCCGTAAGGACATTTGTGGGGGGTCGCGAAGAGTTCCTGAAAAATATTCTTGAACACACAATTTTTTAATTTAAATATTATTTTGAATTTTAGACATTTTAAATAAAAAATTGTTAATATTTTATTGATAAAGTAAAATAGTAAAGTGAAAGATGTTGTTTTTAATTATTAAAAGACATAAACTTCAAATTTAACGTGCTCTACGTTGTGAGCATATGTTACATTGGGATTATTGATTTCCAAACTTTACCGCGTTTTGTGGGTGAACTTTTTTGACAACCGCAAAAAAGTAATACCATTTTTCTAAATAATTTTCGGTGGCCTATTATAAATAAATATAAAATATTATGCTTGATAAAGACAACAATGATCAAACGAAGAAAATAAAGCTGTAAATGATACAGTATAAAGAAAACTTTACAATATGGCAGGGAAAACAATTAATTTAAAAGATAAATATGTAGTTCACTTAAATTTGATGAAACTATAGGTTTTTTTTTCACTTGAAATTCTACTTTTATTTTATTAAAATATAAATAAAAATATATTATATCAAAAACTTTTTATAAAATCGTTTTGAGTACATATTACTTTTATTTCATGGATAAGTTTCCCGCCTATATAAAGAAAATTTGCTTAAGCAACTTTATAATTTAAAGATGGAAAGTCCTTTCAAAAAGAGATGAAATGTAACTCAAAAAATAAAAATATTTTTTTTCACTCTCTTATCCCTCAAGACATAAATTCGATCTTTTGTGGACGCAGGGAATAATATTAGATTTATTATAGGAAAAGGTCTCTTAATACTCTAACAAAACAATGTCGCAATTATTAATATTATTTTTTTAAATTACTTTATCTTTACATAACATTTTTTCTGATATTTAAATTAGTCAAAGTTATAGTGGGTCGCGATTCTATTGCAATGACAAAAGGGGGTCGCAAAGCGAGGTCTTGTGAGAACCCCTGCGCTAGAGCGACTGCTTAGCATTCAGAAGGTTGCCGGTTCAACTTCAAACCTAAAACATTTTTTTAAATTATTTAAATTTCTATTGGTATTTTAAAACTATTACTAACGCACGCAAATTAACGTATTAATAGCATAATGAGTAAGAGTAAGTAGTCTACGAAACATCTACGAAATTTTTTGCCTGGGTTCAAATCTCAGTTGAGCCAACTTTTTGTTTTTATGAATTCGTGAACATCGTCATATAAAGGTAATGAGTTTTTCACCCGAATTGTAAGTAGCTACCGCTTTTGGCAATGTTTAAAGTTTTTGCTGGATATATAAATTTTTTTCCAGTTATATTTAACGTAAAAAAATTAGGGCAGTGAGCCAGATTTATATTTTTATCACGGAGCGAAGTTAATCAAATTTATGTGTATTTTCCTAAGCATTTTTTTTTTCTATCAGGGAACGGAGATAATAATTTTTTATTTTATTTATTTATTTATTTATTTATTTTTTTTTTTTTTGGGTCTGTTTTGGTTTTAAGACATTTAAAAAAGTTTATTAATTTAATACTTTAATAACTACATATTATCCCATCATATTCTAACAGCTTCAAAACTCTAACTTGGATTAGGGAAAGGAAAAACGTCAAAATATTGTTCACATATTTTCTTTTAAAGATTTTCGGATTTGTTTGTACATATTTTTATTGTTATAATACTATAAATCCAGGCATTGAAAGGCTTATACGCTCGCATTATAAATAATTCAAATTACACTATGCAACAAATTGATGATTATCGCGTGGGGGCGGAATCATTCCGATTGCAATTGATAGCTCTTGATATGTGTAATAAACCCTCCAAAAGATTTTTCGCCTGTAGGCAAAATTTTTGTTTTATGACCACTTAAACTTTTCTATTTTTGCACCAAAGTAGTTTCAGATAAATAGAAAAAAATAATATAAAAATAATTCGAAGCTAAAATATTTAAAAATAAATGTTTAGAGCATTTAAATGGCAATATTTCATTAGAACCTTATATTCATCTATCTCTGATTAAAAGGGGTCATTTCTAGTCTGTTTAAACAAAATTAAACAAAAGTCCATTAAAACTTGAGTTTAAGGGGGTTATATATTCTACAGAAATTTTCTACGTCGAATTTCAATAGGGGTCACTGAAGGTCCAAAGTTCATACGGTGAAGCGTTTATCTAAAGAAATGAAATTGATGAAATTATTATTACAGTGGACGTCCAGTAGTACGAACGCTCTTTATTACGAGTTTCCAATAATACGAATGGCAAAATTTTTGCATTGACTACTCTATAGTAGTCAATGCAAGTCAACTATTCAATAGTGCGAATGGTGGTTTGTTATAAGAATTTTTGTTTTATTTACGTATGAATGAATTTTTTATTATGTTTTTATTTCATTCTTTCGCGGTCATCCACGTTTAGCGAAGTTGTTGTGAAGTTTTTTTATTTTTAAAAGTGTTTTGTGTTTTTAACTGTCAGAATGTTGCAAGTAAAACGATGTAAAAAAAGATAAATTAAAAATTATAGCAGACCACGAAAATAAAACATCGTTTCAAATAAATATGGATTATCCAAATCCACAATATGTACAATCAGTAAACAAAAAACGCAACTGCTGGATAATTCCATGAGTTCGTTAAAAAATCGGTATAGACTTACAAGTGGTGAATTTAAAAAAATGGAGGATGCACTTTACGAGTGGTTTTTAGCACAAAGAAAATTCCATATCACAGTCGGTGCACAAAAAATTCTACAATGGTCAGTTTTGTGCCAGTGGTGGATGGCTAACAAAATTTAAAAAGCGTTATGGAATACGAATGTTAAAAGAGTCTGGTGAGAAATTATCTTCTTCTAAAGAACATGTTGCGCCATTCGTTAATAAGTTAGCGTCTACCATTATGGAGCATGGGCTATCGAGGCAATTTTTAATGCGGATGAATTCGGTCTCTACTTTAAAATGTTGCCAAACAAAACATATGTTCACAGTGGAGAAAAATCTGCTCCAGGTAGAAAATTGTCAAAGGAGAGATTAACATTTTTAATGTGTGCTTATGCTGCAGGAACTAAGAAAATTAAACTTTTTGTAATAGGAAAAGCACAAAAACCGAGATCTTTTCGGAACAAAGTTCTTCCTGTTGAGTACGGAAACTCTAAATCTCCTTGGATGAATGCAGCTCTGTTCAAAAAATGTTTTTTTATATAAATTTATTCCAGAAGTAAGTTTTAGTAAATTGTTTTAATGTTATTAATGATTTTAAAAAATTCAAAATATATTTACAGGTAAAGACATTTTTAAAAGAAAAAAAAAAAAAAACTGCCAATTAAGGCTCTTCTAATATTAGATAACGCTCCAAGTCATCCACCGGCAGATGAACTGGTTCATGATACTAAAGATGGACAGATTTGGGTAATGTATATGCCCCCCAATGTAACTCCACTAATACAGCCCATGGACCAGAATGCAATTAGGCTCTTAAAATTGCATTACCGTAACAGTTTACTGTCAAAAATTTTATATTCCAACGAAAATTTAGAAACGTACCTCAAACAAACCACTTTATTTGAAGCCGTTTCATTGGTTGCCTTAGCCTGGGAAAAAGTATCCAGTGATTCCATAAAGAAATGTTGGAAGAAAATTTTGGGCGATGACAATTTTGAGGACGAGGATGATATTCCACAATCAGTATTGCGTGACAGTGAGGAGATAAGAGCAATTTCCAAAATGCACAATTAACTACATGCAAATTTTCCAAATTCACAATTTGATTTTCTTGATTTATTTGAATGGAATCTTGATGATCCAAGTGAAGAAACTGAATTGGATGATGATGTCGATGAGGATTAGATTACCCATGAATACAAAATTTTTGATTTTACTTGCTCCACCGGCAGTTTCTGGTAGATGGGGCTATAAAAATAATATGTGTGCAAAAATTGGGTCGATCGGTCGTAAACCGGCCAGTCGACTTTGACCTTTGTCCTAAAACAAGGCTTAAAAGTAACTAATATTTTTATTGCGCTATAACTCTTTAATTTAACATTTTCCGATAAAAAACTATATAAGCTTTTCGATTTAGAATAAAATGCAGAAATTTTTGACACATAATTTTTTAGCCTACTATGACTTGTTGTGATGTCATAAGCAATCAAAGTAAAAATTTTTTCATGAACTTTTTTTAAAAAAGTCCTGGTTTTAATATGGGCCTAGTCTGCTAGAAACGGTTTTTATTATTTTGTAGAGCAGGATTTTTAGTTTTTATAAATCGATAAGTTTTATCACATTTGCTTAATATATTAGGGTAGATGGACCAAAATCTGAATTTGGGGTATCAATTTTTTTACTTATTATACAAATTTTGGTACTAAATGTGGGGTGCAACAGTAAATTTTGAATCATTTCAGAGATTATTTTTAAGTAGTTATCGAATTAAACAGTTACTCGAAATTTAGGTGTTGCCGATTAACAAAAAATTTTAAAAGTTGACATGTTAATATTTTTACATATAAACAACTTTTTTTATCTCTTTTACCTTAAAAATCGGAGAAATATATTAAAAACATAAAACTTTTTTAATAACAGCTCGCAAAAAAGATAAGTAATTACCCAGCAAAAACTTTGGTTGCCATGTAATGAGTTAAGAAGCTAATATAATGGCTTTACACTACTTACACATTGGCTGAATAACCCATTATTTTAACACGGTGATGACATTAGAGGCAACTACTTACCTCATGTCATTACTAAGATGTCATTAGAAGAACTAATTACTTTTAAGTCGTTCAATAACTCATTGATTTTAAAGTATTACTGAAGTCATTATAAGTTAAAACAAGAGGAATTAGTTGCGGTTTTTTTAATTTTATTAAAAATATTAAAAAGAAATTATACATTAAATATGCTTCACTTAAAATCTTTCAATTAAAATACATACCATAATCTTCCACCAGTGGTCTTCCACATATGTACTTTCGGTCCGTGCCGCAGGTGAGTTAAAATCCAGACCGTGGTTGTACTCTGTTTGCCATCATGTGATCAGAATTATGGTACACTGTTGTTTGGGGTTCTTTCATCTTAGAATCTGCTACAGAATTAATCTCCACGTAGAAGCTCCAAACTGAAAATGTTTAAGAATTCAATCCGTTTTAAGTGTTATCTCAATATAACGAATGAAATATTCTTACCTTATGTAAAACATGGGAAATCAGGGAATAGACTTTTCTCCACTGCATTTAACAAATTTGTGCCTATAATAAAAAGAGCAATACAATTTTTACGATATTTGGAAATAATATTTTGACACTTACCATAATTGAACAGGGATACACAACAAATTATTTAGAATTGTAAAAATATTTTCATATCTAATTTATTTGATTTATTTTTAAATGTCAAGAATTTTTATTTTGAAAATTTTGTCAAATATTTTTTTTTACGTTTTTTTTTTTTTTTTGTAAATTATTATCAATAAACACTTTTTTTTCAATGACAAGAATTTACCCAGTATTCAAACCTTTTATACGAAATATAGTAAAATAGATAAATTTATGAAATATATCATATTTGTATACGATTATTGAAATAAGATAATTATTTAACACTTTTCAGCTGGGATGAAAATATTTAATAAATTTTTAGTTAAATAAATTTAACAATAAAATTGAATTTAAACTTTGTCACATTACGTATTTGTTTCTTCGTTAAATATGTTAATTGGTAAACTGGATAAAAAGCCAATTAGCAGTATATTTTTGAAAACACTAATCACAAATAAGTAATTACATGTCGGGTTATAAATAAGTAGTCACTAAATTACTTCTATGTAATGTAAACGGTATGTTGTTGTCATTGAAAAGTAACTACATCCGTAACTACATGCCATTACCAAGTTTTTGCTGGGTATGTGTAATATTAATAAAAATTTTCATTATTATTCTTAAAAATTTTAAATAAAAACAGCAAGTAATGATGAGGAATTTCTAAATGTAGAATGGAAGTAATTAGTTTATAAAACCTTGTATTTAAGTAAATATTTAAATACCATGTATGTACTTCTTGATAAATACATTGAAACTGAGATCAAGCTGTTCAAGCTTATGCATTACGGAAATAAAATTAACTTTTTAATTAACTTTTATGATGTCATGTACTCTCAAAAGATTTAAATTATAAAATAAATTGCATAATTATTCCTTTCTGAAAGAAAACTAAACAGCAACAGACAAAAAATACATCACATGGAATCGAAGCAAAACTAAATTCCGTTATCCTATGAATTTAACTCATATAAGTTAATTTACTAGTTCTTTTGAAAATATATTTTTATTTATTTCCAAGCTATTGTGAGAAATGTTATCTATTTTTAATATATTTCTCCGATTTTTAAGGTAAAAGAGATAAAAAAGTTGTTTATATGTAAAAATATTAACATGTCAATTTTTACAATTTTTTGTTAATCGGCAACGCCTAAATTTCGAGTAGCAGTTTAATTCCATAACTATTTAAAAATAATCTCTGAAATGATTCAAAATTTCATGCTACACCCTACATTTAGTACCAATATTTGTATAATAAGTAAAAAATTGATACCACAAATTCAGATTTTGGTCCATCTAACCTAATATATTAAACAAATGTGATAAAACTTATAGATTTATAAAAATTAAAAATCCTGCTCTACAAAATAATAAAAATCGTTTCTAGCAGGCTAGGCCCATATTAAAACCAGGACTTTTTTAAAAAAAGTTCATGAAAAAATTTTTACTTTGATTGCTTATAACATCACAACAAGTCATTATAGGCTAAAAAATTATGTGTCAAAAATTTCTGCATTTTATTCTAAATCGAAAAGCTTATATAGTTTTTTATCGGAAAATGTTAAATTAAAGAGTTATAGCTCAATAAAGATATTAGTTACTTTTAAGCCTTGTTTTAGGACAAAGGTCAAAGTCGACTGGCCGGTTTACGACCGATCGACAAAATTTTTGCACACATATTATTTTTATAGCCCCATCTACCAGAAACTGCCGGTGAAGCAAGTAAAATCAAAACTTTTGTAAAATCCATACATTTTATGGGTAACCTAATGAGGATAATATTTTATTAGTTCCTGACAATAACTCTACAATAAACTGCTTTGACACATGTATTAAATGGGCTGTTGAGAACAACATTGAAATCTCGAAAATACTATTATTGAGAAGTTTTCATGAAAAGGCTGCAGAAATCAGTTTAAAAAGTAATAAACGTCAATGTTTAATGACGGATTTTTAGTATGTATGTTTGACGGATACATTAGTATGTTCTTTCATGCCTGTTTAAGTACAAAAAACGAATTCAAAATAATACAAATTAATTATATATACATATATATATATATATATATATATATATATATATATATATATATATATATATATATATATATATATATATATATATATATATATATATATATAAAATATAAATATTTTATGTGAATTATTTGAATTGGAACATAAAAATGCGTTGTTCAATAATACGAATTTTTCGGTACTACGAAAGGGCCTGACAATATATAATTCGTACTAGCGAACGTCCACTGTATTAGTAATTGATATGATAATTTTGGTAAGAGGTGCAAATTTAAAACATTTTTAATTGAACGAATTATTTTGGTGATTAGGAACTTTTTGTATTATACCTTTTTTATGAAAATTTTATCATTAATCTATATTTTCCCCCTTAGCGCATCTAAAACCAAACAAATTTAAACCTTTTTTATTTGTCTTAAATTGTTATTAATTATCTTACAATGAAAATGTTTCTAAATTCTTTCCAATTTCTTATAATAGCTAATTATTTTAAATATTCTGCATTAAACTCTTAATTTCTATAATTTATTTTTTAAGTTGCCTTTCCTTTTTATAACCCATTACAAAAAATCCTCAATCGAATCCACTTAATCATATACCACCCTAATAATTAATTTCATTAATTGTTGGGCAGGTTTTTCGCATGCTCTTCCACTGCTATTATTTGCCTTTACACAATTTAAGCCAATAAATTTCATTATAAATTTTAATTAAGTGTTAAATAAACATACAAACTCTTGTATAAACAAACGCATAGAATAAACAATTAAAATTAAAAAAAAGGCGTTAAATGATTTCTTGATTTTATCCTTTTAAACTGTATATTTATTTGACTTCTTGCTGATTCCACTGCTTATAACCCATAAGAGGGCCACAGTTTCCTTTTAGCTCATTTTTCTATTTCCTTTTATTTTTCTTTTTTTTTTATTAAATACACAAAGTGTCCTTTTTCCTTAATTTGTTCATAATTTTGTTTTATTTTTTTTTTTTTTTTTTCAACTAAAACAATAATTATATATAAAAATATAAGACAGAAAAAAAATTCTATATAATTTATTATATTTTAGTGTTGCTGAGTAAGTAATAAATTCTATTTTACAAACATTTTTACTTCCTCTTTTTGTTCCTGTTTAATTTTTATATTGTTTTTGTTGTCGAGTTTCAATACTTTTTTACGGGTTCCAACTGACCATTTGCGAGAAGGTGGAGGAGGAAGACAGAGGACTGTATACAAAAGTTTTCAACAGAAAGAGAACAAAAAAAATTATAAAAAATAATATTATGAACAAGTTTTTTATGTTGCTTTTGCTGTTTGTTTTGCCATTTTTAAATGTCTAAGGGGTCATATTGCTGTGGATGGTTTGGTTGTCGAGTTGTTGGTTTTGTCAGTTGGTTAGTTAGTCGTCGGCCGGTTGTATGCCTTTTGCACTTTATTGTTTTATTTTATTTTTTTTTTTTAGCATCATATGGACAAACATATTTTTATAAAAATAATAGTTGTATTATATTAAAAAAAATGTAAAAAAAATATTAATAAAATATGTTTGTAGTAAATTATAACACAAAATTTTTTATTTTTAATTTTTTAATTATTTAGGGATATCACAGTTGTGTGTGAAATGTTATTCTGTTACTGATTATATCCTAACTAAAACCGTGGAATTATATATTTGCTTTATAACTTTAATTGAACGAGTTTCATTTTTATAAATAAATATTAAATTTAATAAAGTCATACCTTTATTCACATAATACTTTTTTTTTTTTAGATACAAGAAAAAAAACTGTGAACATACCTGAAATCATAAGAAGAAAAATATAATAATTAGCGATTTAATAATAATTTTTTAAAAATATTAATTAAAATAATTAAAAATATGAAAATTAAAACTAAAATGCAAAATTTATTTAAAATTTATAAACATTTTTTAATAAATGTTTAAAACATTAATTAGGTCTAAAAATTTGGAGCTTAATACAAGATTTAATAAAGTTGACATATTCAAAGATTTTAATAAAATATGGCTCATTTTAATAGTTACATATACAGCTTTATGATAAAATAGAAAACATGGCATTTCTGTCAGTTGTTGTTTTTTAAAGATTTTTGAAAAACAAATTATTTTTAAATTTTGTTAAAAATTTGATTTTTTAATCATATCAGATATAAAATATCTGGAAAACTGTTGAGCAGTTTAAAAAAATTATCTAAATATTTCATGAGGATAATCTGGATAAAAATATTTTAGTAAGGACTGCGCACGAAAAAATCCGTGAAAACAAATCTGCTTATAGAAACTATACTATTGGGTATTTTTTTAATTAAATTTTTATTAATGACTAAACATTAAAAAATAAATTATTTTCCATAATTCCTCCAATTAAAGATTTTATTGTGTTTCGGTCATTTTTTTGCTCGAATATGTCCACTTATTTTTAAACTCCATTAATTTTATTCTGTGTTTTTAATGTCCTTTAAGTTATTTTTTTCATAGAGCCCAATATCTTTCAATTGCTCGGAGTTCCGGAAAACACAAAAACTAACAATTTCATTGTTACCACTTCATTGTTTTGTTGCTGTAATGAAAAGAAGTGAGAATAGACTAGAAAAAACGGATACACTGTTCTTTCTTACACAGAAAAAATTATTACCATATATTTTTCAATTAACACAGTTGTTTAATTTTGCATCAAAAAAATATTCAGAGAAAACTAAAATAAGAATAAAATTTAAGTAAGATTTTATTTCTCATTTATATTGATTGTTAAATCATCAACTTAATTGATTTAATTAATTTTTTAATTTCGTTTTTTTTTTTTTGTTTTTAATTTTTTACAGTTTTTAGTAATTAATATAATCATTTTGGTGAGAAGTGCAAATTTAAAAAAGCTGTTAATTGAATGAATTATTTACTAACATATTTGATAATTGATTTGATATGTTGCTTTTTCTGTGTAGAAAAAAAAAATTCTTTTCCAAAGGCACACTCATTCACGTATATTTCTGTGTTAATGGAACCATTTTTTTTTTTTACAAATGAAGTGTTTCTTTCCGCATATGCATATGGCTTCCCAAATCAAAAACTTTCTTAGGAATTTTGATTATTATTCTGCCATATTCCCTCTAATATCTGCAACAAAGAAATCCTGGTCAGGAAGTTGAAAAAAGTCAGCCTGTACGAACGTTTCATCGTTCATTATAAACTAAAGTGTCCCGTAGACAAAATTTTTTTTCAAACGATGCGTAATAATTAGCTTAATATGAAAAAAATATTAAAAAAAAAAAAAAAAAAATTAAAATTGATCTTCAGTTCCCTACCAGCGACTGAAAGTCACCGGTTTAGAACATTTAGCCCAAAAAATAGTATTGAGTCTTGTCTTGAAATGGGTATCAAAAAATTCGTAATTTTTTGTCAATTATAAAAAAAATTATTTTAAAAAATTTTCTCAAAAATTTTGGTCCATAAACCGTCATTTTAGTACATTATGCCAAAAAAAATCTATATTTTTCTTAAAAAAATGGATAAGAATTTTATAATTCAATTCAAATTCTTTCTTCAAATGTTCTTAAACATATATTAACAAGCGTGAATGTTATATTCGGCTCGGCTGAACCTATAAACCCACCATCAAGTTTTTCAAATTTCACGTTATATAAGAAATGGGCGGTAAAGTAGGCGGACCACGCCTTTTTTTTCCAAGTTTACTTTGGTCATTTAATTATTTGTACAATATTTCGTAGAAGTTTCACCTTATATGGGAGGTGGGCGGTAAAGTGGTCGGACCCCGCCCATTTTTGGTTTCCAATTTTATATCTATTTATATTGTTTATGAACCGATTTTGCTCATTTTTAATACCAAACAAACCTTATATAAGATAAATATTAGAGTCAAATTTCGTTCTCCTACGTTGCCCCGTTCGAGCCCTATCTTGCTTTCAACAGACAGACGGACATAGCTAGATCGACTCAGAATCGATCCAGGACCCAAAAAATATATACTTTATGGGGTCATAAATGATTCCTTCGACATGTTACACAAGGAATGACAAAATCAAGGCAAGAAAAATGTGATGTAAATTTATCTATTATGGAAAAAACGAAAGGATGGAACATATTGTCATGTCTAATAAGCATCTCAAGTCTCTGGTAAACGCCAGATAATAATTTATGATGACTTTTGTAACGTGGTTTTGTCGTCGGCTGAGGTAGTTCCGTCGCGCCCAGGGTCGACTTACACAATGTATATTTATTTAATAATTCAATGTTTTAAGATATCGGTAACGACAAATTATAATTAATACTTTTGTGTTGAATAAATTACTAGCAGCACGATGATATGTAGGGAGTCAGTCGGTTACTTCTCATATAATTCGGATTCTACTGGTAAATGCGGAGTTGAAGATGAGGTTCCCTCGGATATTATGCAGCAAGCAGATCGTTGATGATGACCGATGACCGAAGTCACGGTGCCAAAACTAACAACCGCAGTTGTTAGTTTTGTAATATGACAAATTAGTAAATAAAATAATCCGGATAAAAATAATAAAATTTATGTAATAACGTTTCATGGTACAAATTCATTTAATACCATAAAACTTCGTTACACTTTTTATAAATATATAATTTAAAGGACTTTTTAGTAGTTTATTCTTATCTATTGAATTTATTTCTTCACTTTAAGCCTTTTGAGAGACAAATAAGTAATAAAAATTTACTTAGATGACATAGCAACAACAAATAAAGTGTTTTAGAGGTATAGCCATCTATACGTAAAATTTACGTATCGTTAGTATTAACGCATAAAAAATATCGCTAGTATTCTAGGGTTAAGCAAATTTTTACGCATCGTTTGAGAGATCGTCCTACATCGAAATCTCGAAAAAGGGACATTAATCATAATTATGAAAAGAAATTCGTCAGAAGTACTTTCACGTTATTTTTTTACCTCCAAATTCCATTAGGATTTTTTGTACTTTATACGTCCTCAGGCTAGATTTTCTTTCAACTTTTCAGATAAAGATTCAAAGCAGTTTCCTTTTTGTGACACTTTTTTCTAGAGAGGATTTTTTCTCAAAACCCTTTTAAATAATTTAAATAATGAGTTTAGGTGTTATTTGTTGAATTTCCATTTTAAGAAAAACTAGTTTCGCTATTACCATGAAACTTAGAATACGGCTAGTGAGCATAATAACAAATGTAAACTAGTTATAAGCCCAAGAGCATGCACCGATTTTTTCGGTCGCTATTCTTATATTATTAAACCAATTCACACTATTCATTCTAGAGATATGTTAAAAAATGTGATGGAACTTTACTAATTTTTTATATTATGGTTTATCTTGATAATTAGAGATTATTCTAATAAATAGATCATGACTATAATCACATGTATTCAAATCTACTGAGGCATCCCTTGCCGTAGAATCAGTCTTTCCTTGTGTTATTTAAAAAACAACAAAAACATTTTAAGTGAATTACGACATTTTTCCTTATGAGATACCTTCACTTAACTGTATGAAGTTGATATTTATGGATCAATTTGGCTTAATAATAGAGGCCAAAAAATAACATTCCTGATCGCCTTCGATCTTTACGATTTATAAAAAAATAATAATAATTTATAACACTATGAGACAAATTTTTGGTCATCAAATATTTCCTCAATGATTCCAATGCGAAATGAAAGTATAACATCAGATTATTTCTACAAAAAAATTGTTTGTCGTTGTTTGATCTTGAAATCTTTTTTATAAGAGAAAACATTATTAACAATATTTTTTAAATATCTCTGAAACTATGAAGCAGTTTTAAAATGAATTAATATGAATTAAAATATTTTAATATTTTGCTTAACTAAATCAGACAAATCGTTCTCAGGATATCTCGAAATATGTGATGTCATCAAATTTATTTCCTATTAAACTTAACTCGAACCCTAAAGTCGATTCAAACAAAGAGCTCCATAATCACGATTATATAAATAGACTAAGAAATCTCGTGCCACTGAATTAGTATTACCAAGTACACCGAAAAAATTAAAAATGGGTTTCAATTACGAAATTCAAAATGATAATTTGCTTTGATATGCTTTGTTTTATTGGATATAATGAACTTAAAATTTACTTAAATTTATTCTATTTCTATATTTTTACAGAGACATTTTTCCTTTTTGTTAAAAAAAAATTGTAAACCAATTAGAAAATTAATTATATTAGTAAATAATATAATTAAATTCCAGTATAAAGTTAGTTAATTATTTTATTAAAAAATAATTTTAAATACTTTCTTCTGTGTATAATAAGTAAAAATAAAATATATAAAAAAAAATATTCCTTCCTACTTTAAACATTATAAAAAAACTTTTAATATTCTATTGCCTATTTTTAGGCACAAAATTTTACAACAGCCATTTAATTTTTCTATTCGTATCTATAATTTGTTTTAAATAATTTATATAAAAATGTCAACTTTTAAATATTTATAACAATGACGACAACTCTTTTGCTAAATTTTATTTCAATATCTTGTTTTTTATAATTCTCATACATTATTGTATGTAGGGGTGTAGTATGAGTTGATATTTGAGCGTGTGAGTATTTGTTTACGTGCTGTCATAACTTCATTTATTTTTAATAACCACAAACACACGTGTTGCCTGACTGTCATTTGGTCTGTAGCCACAAACACTTGTTCATATACAAACGGATGTAAAATGCACAAGCATTTGTATTGGTAAGTGTGTTTGAAGTTTATATCTATATGAAATCATAAGTATGTGTTAGAGTTTAAAAAAATAATGTTCAGTTGAGTTCTTTTGGAAAAAAAAAAAAGAAAACATCATTGTTTTTATTTTTTTTAATAATTTAAACAAACATTATTATTATTGTGGTATTTTTGCATGTTTGGTTATTTGGTCACATTTGTTGCATGTTAAGGAGTGAGATCGAAAAATTCTTAACATACATAATATTCAATAACTTGGAAACGGTTGATCTTAGAGTTTTCATTATTTTTTTTAATCATTTGATAATTTAGCACAGATCACAGAAATATATAATTTTTATGGTTCTAACCACTAATTATAAAATTGTGGACCATTTTTGAAAACCCTTTCTTTGGAGATTTGATAGTTGCTTCAGTAACTTTTTTTGGAACAGTGTGCACATCTTCTGTTAAAATCTTCGGTATTTTGGGACACCTTTTTTGTGCTCTTGAATTCACTTTTCACAACAGTCTAAGCTATGGACAATTTTGAAAATTGACCTCTCTTGGTACTAATACTATGTTATTGATTTGGTACCACTCCAGAGCTTTCTTACCGTAGTGACATGATACCAAATGGGTCCAAAAATATGTGGTCTTTTTTGCAAATATTCCTTTATGCATATTTTGGTATTTATAGATCCGAATGTATCAAATGACTTTCCTGTTTTGCCGCAACTGCAAAAAGCTTGTCATACCATGAATTTTGTAAGAAATTTTTGCTGCTTTTGGGTCTTAAACTTATCTCCAACATTGCTTCGAGCATTAGCCATAAAAATTTTTGAGACACAAGCTGCGAAGATTCTGCCAGCACCTACGTTTCTTCGTCAATTATATAGCTTGAGTATTTTTTTTATAAAATTTGGTTTTAAATTCCGAGTCCTATTTTTGGCTTGTAATATTTTTTGCAGAATTCCAGTTTGGAATTTGTTTAACTTTATATGTTATCAACTTTCCCATTAGCTTTAAATTTTTGCACCAAATAGTCGAAGCACTGAGAAAACTGAGCTGATTTTCTAACAGATGTGTTTGGAGTTCCTTTCAATATGCCTTCAATTTTCTGGCCTTCCCAATATCATGTGGTCATTTTTTCTTAACGAACTAGGTTTCACATCAATAGTCAAATTCTCCTGATACTGTTTAAAAACATTAGAAACGGTTTTACTGGGCGACATTTAATTCTGTGGCCAATTATTAGTAAGACCTATTTGGATTTTTTGAAATTTTTTAATAACTTGTAGGTTTTTCGTCACTTATTTTGATGAAAATAAGGACAAATTAACATGGTTGTTATTAAAAATAATAACTGAAGCATTTTTCCATGATAACTAGATCAAAAAAAATTTTGAATATTGATTTCGAAAAAAGTTATGAGGCAAAATGTGTGTTAAGATTTTTTCGATCTCACTCCTTATATTTTAAACATGTTATGTTTTATGGCGGTTGTAGGAGAGTGAAAAAAAATCATGAAGAATAAAATAATAGCAATAAATGCAATGAATTTTAAACAAATTTATTAAAAATAAAAACACGATAAATAACTTAACACTTCAAAAACAAGGGAAACTTATGGAAAATTTAATATACAGGACCACAAAAACCTAAAATTATAATATTAAAAAAAGACAGAAAATAAATGTTCATACTGTATCGTTTCTTGGTTTGTTGGGTATAATCGATTTTAGATCGCTTTAAATTATTAACGATTTTTAAAAAAATGAAAATTGTACAATATAAATCAGCTATTTTCCATATATCTTATTTATTTAAAAAACTAGAGTATAGCAAAAAATTTGGGTTCGAAAAATTGTGTTAAAGAAAACTGAAATAACAATTAGTTATCGTCAAAGGTTATTTATAAAAATTGTTTTAATAAAACAAGATATTATTAAAATTTGAAATAGATAGAAGCTATGCAAAAAATCCTGTCAAATATAATTAAAATATCAAAGAACAAACAACTGTTTTTCATTTAACTATGTCCGTCAAGCTGTCTTTATGTATATACATATTTGCTATTTCAAATCCCAGCAAAAAAACGATCATGTACTTCCAAAAAGGAAAATCTTTACCACTTCTAAAGTAGAACAAAGTGCATGCTTTAAACTTTTTTGGAAGTTCTTAATAATTACTTCCAAAAAAGTAAAAATAAATCAATTTTTAGCGGGAAAAAAAGTTTATTTCTAAGAAATTTTAAATTTCACAAATTTTAAAGCATTTTTTTATAAATCTTAAACAGAATTTTTGTTAAAAAATTTTCTAAACATAGTTTTAAGAGAAGTACATCAAAAGAAGTGAACAAGAAGTATAAAAGAAGAACATCCTACCAATGACAACCATGGGATAAAAGATGAACTTCTGCAGTTCTTTTTCACCACTAGGTACTTTCATCCAATGACAACACAATGCTAAATTCATAACTTTTTCAGTTCCTTTTTTGCTGGGATATGATTAACGTTAAAAATATGTTGTGAGGGTTGGAGTTAGTGTTTTGGGAGAAAAACAAAAACATATAATATAAAACTCTAAAAAAATAGCACTCGCTTGCAACAATTTTGACTTATTCCACTCTGAACGATATTAATACAAAAAAATGTCTATAACGCAGCTAACAATAATTATTTCATTAGTTAGCTGTCACATTAGCACAGTTTTCAATTTTTCACTCGGCAATTGTCCATCAAGTAACATAGTGTGACAGGTTATTCAATGCTGAAACTTTAGTTGTTGCCACATCCCAAAACATAACTCGAAGGCCGCGTAAAATGTTTGAGTTCAAACATCTATACCCAGCAAACATTATCTATATACATATAAGGACTGCGGACGAAAAAATCCGTGCATGCTCTTGGGCTTATAACTTTTGATGTGTTGAAAAATAAATTATTATTTTAATTGGCTTACATTTGTCATTATGTTCACTAGCCATGTGCTAAGTTTAATGGTAAACACATAATTCAAATTTTTCATTAAATCTTACATCGGTCATATAAAACAATTGCTTGGAAAGCAGCTATGTCACAAAACACATTTTCTTGGGTGATAATATTATACAAAGAAGTCATGGTCGCTCAATGGAAACCTGGTAGTGGAAGAAAAATGGTATCAACAGGCTGTAGGACTCAGACAAAATAGAACGGATTTTGAGAGAAAATCCCCTCATATCTGGAAGAAAATTGTCACAAAAGTTAATAAAAAGCTAAGAATTCTATGTAGCAGATGCTAGAGAGAATATGGCAGAAAAATATCGTGTATCAAAGAAATCAAAATTCTCAAGAATGTTTTTGTTTTGGGAAGCCATATGCATATGCTGGAAAGTAGCACTTCATTCATAAAAAATTGTTCCATTACCACAGAAATATATGTGAATGAGTGACTTTGAAAAAGACTTCTACCTTTCCTGTGTGGTAATAAAGAAATTGTTAGTGTTTGTACCGAAAGAGCTAATCCATCAAATTGTCTGGAACTACGTGCAATTGAAAGATATTGGGCTCTAGTAAAAAATAATTAAAAGTACATAAAAAGATCAGCAAGAAATGAAACGTGGTTTAAAAATAAGTAAACTTATTCGAGCAAAAAAGTGACCGAAACACATTAATTGGCAGAATTCTGGAAAATATCAGATATTTCCTTAAAAACCAAAAGGAAATAATTTATTCTTTTACGTTTAGAACTTAAACATAACAGTCATTAATAAAAAATTATTTAAAAAAAATACCCATTAATTTAGTTTCTATAAGCAGATTTGTATGCACGGATTTTTTCGTTCGCAGTCCTTATATATAAGAGTAACATTATTGAGCCACAGCCCAAAAGGTTAAAGCTGAAAAGATGAAATATGGACTGTAGATTAGTCTCCTAAACTAATAGAAATACAGAAAAAGTTGAATAGTTATGCTTATTAATTTAAAAAATAATCGGAGAGATGTCTGGTACTTTTTTGAAATTCGGCTCTTTTAGGGAGAAAACAGGTAAACTTTTTAATTTGGTACTTTTTTGACACCCTATCTATCTTTTAAACCAGTAAGCATAGAAATAAAATGTGCATCAAATTAGCATCTTATTAAAAATTGGCGAATATAAGTTTGGTAGTTTTTGGAAATTCAAACGTTTAAGGTGTAAAAATAGTACCTTTTTTTGGTACTTTTTTCACAAAATATTTTTTCATTATACTGTCACATACATTTGAAGATTTGAACATTAGATCCCAGTACAATTTAGAAATTTATTGGAATACAAACTTTGCTACATCCAGGGGGAATAAAAAGTACCAAAAAGGGTATAAAATCGGGAAATTAAATTTAAATGATGCATTTTTTATTATATTAAACTTGGAAACATGAACTTAAGCACATGTAGTCCTAAATGAGTAAGAATTCACAAGAAGGGACTTTGTGGTACTTTTTTGTTCTTATAATGGTACTTTTGAATTTTCTACAATATTGAACCTAGAAACATGAATATGGGTAAGAATTCAGTAACGGGACTTTGTGGTACTTTTTGTTCTTTCAATGGTACTTTTTGAATTTTCTATAATATTGTACCTGGAAAAATTAATTAATGATATAAAGTCCTAATTGAATGAAAATCCATAAGAGGGGACTTTGTGATACTTTTTCGTTCTTCTAATAAAACTTTTAGAATTTTCTATAATATTTAACCTAAAATCATGAACTTAAAGATCCATGGTTCTAAGTGAATGAGAATCCATAAGAGTGTTCCTTTTTGGTACCAAAAATGCCGAATGGTAAATGACTCTGAAGTCGCGATATCAGAGAGATATAATGACACTAAGCATACCTCGAGAATACTAAAATATTAGTTTACAATGGAAAACTTTAACTTCATGGAGTGGTTTTTTTATCCGCTGGATCTAAAAACAATTAAAAAACTTTAAAGAATCATTCAGGATGTTATTTTTCTTATTTAAGTCAAAAACTAAGATGAATTATGAACAATAGTACGGGATGCTTGGTACTCGATTTCATTAGAAACATGTAAGGCATTAGTTAACTATATGACTCATAGGTTTTTGGGAGCTAACAAATTTTCTCAAATAGACCTATTTAGTCGCTCGGCAGATATTAACACATTTTTTAAAATTTTTAACAATATCTCCACTCTTTCGCTCTCTTATGAAGTGAACTTATTTATTTGCTCGTTACTGTATATCGAAAAGTTCCTAAAGAATGCAAATTTATTAAAAATTCTACAAAATATGGTAAAAAAATTAAGGAAAATTTGCTATAAAAATAAAATTTATCAAACTTATTCTTTAAAATTTATCGAGTTTTCTACAAAACGTAGATTTAATAAAAGTTGTTTGTCAGTGGAAAGATATGCTACATCCCACCCCAGAGGCCATTACAATTGTCACGTATGAAATACTTCCATTAGTCCTTAACAATCACTTTCATGTACGTCTTATCTTTACATCTACATAAAATTTATGATCGATTTGTGAAGTTACAAATTTCGATTTTTTTATTTAGCCTAATTTACAATATTTCGAAAACAAAAAATATTCCTGTGAAATACTGTGAATATTATAAATAAAATTCAAGTAGATATTAACAAAAATTAAAAAAAAAAAATTTCAAAAAAACCTACATATGTTTGCTGGGTAGGTCTTTATTCCTAAAAATATGTAATAAATTTCTCTTGTTACTTTATACTTTTTTGAAATAGTTAAACAACAGAGCATTTTTAATGAATTCATGTTTTTTTTCCTTTAGCATTTTTGTTAATATTAAAATCATTGAAACAGCAAACAAAACTTGATAAAATTTTACAATCAAGCATCACCATGCTGAGCAATTTAGCTAAAAAAAAGGGGTAGAAAATGAAATATATTTTAGAAACAAATTTCTACCGTGACACCCAGCAAAATTTGAAATGAGAGGACTAGAAATACAACATCAGTTCAAGCAATAAATTACAAATCGTTGCTTTTCATTTATTTTATTTTTTTTTTTAGTATTTCACCATTTATTTTTGCTTTTTAGTTAAAAGAAATTAAATTGAATTTAAATTGAATTTGATAAAAAAAAAAAAAAATAAAAAAATTTTTTTTTCGCTTTGCCGTTCATAACATTTCATTGAGCACTTAATTCAAATGACTGCACAGAATTAGAGTTACAAAGAGGTGAATGGGAGTAGTACAGAAGATATTCTATTCTTTAAGACACTCATACAGCGACTGAAATGTACACTTCATGTGGTTTGTTAGGATGTAGGAAGCCACTAAAATTTAATATTAAAATAATATTTTTTGAAATTACGATCACATTGGACAAATATTTAATAAATAGGTCTTACTTTTTTTTATTTTATGAACCACAAATATTGCATAATTTAATTATAAAATTATTTATACGCAGTGTATTTCTTTATTCTCCTAGGACTTAGACAAAAAACATTTTTTCCACCATTAAAAGGAAAAAGAAATCTAATAAAAAATTAAATTTAACGCCATTACTGTAAAAGATGATAGGGAGTGATAAGGTAGGTGGTTCGACGAGAAAGGTGAATGATGCTGATGATATTCCGACTATTAAATCATGGTCTGAGATTTGATTTAAATTATTTAAACAATTTATAATGCAAAAGTGTGAGTATGCTCACACTTACTTACACTTATACACGCACGCACACACATCAATTACTATTACAACTTCCGTTTCCGTCCGTTATAGACACAAAAAAAGCCATAAGAAAAAGAGCAACTCAATATACTCGTCTATATTTACAACAGCAAATTGTGTTTGTAAGGTAAGGAATTAATTTCAAGAAAGCAAATTAAACGAAGGAAAAATATAAAAAAAAAAATAAAATTATAAATAAATAAGGATACACTCACACTCAATGGCAGTGAAAAAAAAAACAGTAAAGTAGTAAAAATGAAATGGAAAAATCAGGTAATAAAAATAAAAATAAATTAAAAAAGGTGAAAGTTTTTTCCTACACAAAATATAGAAATATATTAGCAGTTATAATTAGATTTTAAAGTAACGATAAAAAGAAACACGAGTTTAGAGAAACAACGAAACGTTAAACGAGTAAAAGGATTAAAAGGTTAAATACAAAACACAGCAAGGGCAAATTCCTTAAAGGTTTAAATTTGAAAAATTTATGAAGAATTTTTTATTGAAAGTAATTTTTGTAAAGTAAAAGGTTTATAAATTTTACTAATTATATATTTAATTAAAGAAATTTAAAAAAGTAATGATAATACTTTTTCAGTCATTTTAGTTACATTTTAAAATGTTTGCTACTTTAACCTATTTTATAGGTTAAATTTATTACTACAGCACCTAAATGTATACTTCATATTTCTATTTATAATTTTGCCAACTTCGTTCTGTTAAAGGAGATTTCACTGTTTTTTTAAATTTCGTGGTATATGGAGAAATCCATTTATAGTTGTTAAGTAACTTTCAGTTTAGTTATGATTATAAAATGTGTTTTATTCCTTAACATGATTTAGCAGAATATTACAATAATTTATTTGCTGTCACATACTCAAATTATGACAAACAAATGTGTTTCTAAAGTGCTGGTTTAATAAAGGATAAAACCATTTAGTGATGAAGGACATTAACAGAACAAATGCATAAAGTACTATTGTGAAATAAGGCCGACAATAATGCAATATTTCAATAAATTTTTTCATAGCCTAAAAGCAGGCAATAATATAAAATACATTATATATGTCAATAGTGAAAAATTGTTTAAAGAAAAATTTATATTATACATATCATAATGTGAAAAACGTTATAAAGAAAATTAATATCGATAACCAAAAAATTCTCATCGATAACATGGAGAATATTCTAAAGAAATATCTTATCGATATCGATGACGCAAAAATTTCATAAAGAAAATTCTTATCGATAACGTAAAAAATTGTTCAAAAAATTCTTATCGATATTGATAACAAATAATTCTTGTTATCGATGACGTCGAACACTTTCCTAAAGAGAATTCTTTCTTTATCGATAACGAAAAATGCTCTAAACAAAATTCTCTTGTTATCGATAACAACGAAAATTTTCTGAAGAAAATTCTCTTGTTATCGATAGCAACGAAAATTTTTCTAAAGAAAATTCTCTTGTTATCGACAACAACGAACATTTTTCTAAAGAAAATTCTATTGTTATCGATAACAACGAAGAATTTTTTAAAGATAATTTTCTTGTTATCGATAACAACGAAAAATGTTCTAAAGAAAATTCTCTTCCTATCGGTATCAACAAAATATATTCTAAAGTAAATTCTTTTGTTATCGATAAAAATGAAATATTTTCAAAAGAAAATTCTCTTGTTATCGTTAACAATGAAAAATTTTCTAAAGAAAATTCCCTTGTTATCGATAACAAGGAAATATTTTCTAAAGAAAATTCCCTTGTTATCGATAACAAGGAAATATTTTCTAAAGAAAATTCCCTTGTTATCGATAACAAGGAAACAATTTTTAAAGAAAATTCTCTTGTTATCGATAACAAAGAAACAATTTCTAAAGAAAATTCTCTTGTTATCGATAACAATGAAAAATTTTCTAAAGAAAATTCTCTTGTTATCGATAACAAGGAAATATTTTCTAAAGAAAAATCTCTTCTTATCGATAACAAAAAAATATTTTTTAAAGAAAATTGTCTTGTTATCGATAACAATGAAAATTTTTCTAAACAAAATTCTCTTGTTATCGATAACAAGGAAACAATTTCTAAAGAAAATTCTCCTGTTATCGATAACAAGGAAATATTTTTTTAAAGAAAATTCTCTGTTATCGATAACAAGGAAAATTCTTCTAAAGAAAATTCTCTTGTTATCGATAACAATGAAAAATTATCTAAAGAAAATTCTCTTGTTATCGATAGCAATGAAACATTTTCATTAACAAGGAAAACTTTTCTAAAGAAAATTCTTTAGGCATCGATAACAACGAAAAATGTTGTAAAAAAATTCTCTTGTTATCGATAACTACAAAAAGTTTCTAAAGAAAATTATCTTGTTATCGATAACAACGAAAATTTGTCTAAAGAAAATTATCTTGTTAACGATAACAAAGAAAAATTGTCTAAAGAAAATTCCCTTGATATCGATAACAATGAAAAAAATGTTCGAAAGATCTGCTCCAGTTATCGATAAAAAATAAAAATAAAAAATGCTCTCAATAATAAAAATGTTTCTAAAGAAAATAATGCTTAAATATCCTTTTATTTCTTTTTACAATCCCTTTCTTCCGAGCCAATTTTAAACCTATTATTTTTTTCTTTTTTTGTTCTTCAAATCCCTTATCTATGATTACTTTCACTCATCCATTAATTTATTTAAAACTAAATACTATAATCTATTTAAAATAAGCTTCTTTTATAAAGCTAAAAGTATGTGTATGTGTATTTATTTGTAGCTATAACGATAACAATTTAATTACAAATTTATTTAAGCCACAACAACCAAAGTAAACCACATAAAAAAAGGTAATTGATGAGGTGGGGTTAAATATTTAACACGCACACATTTTCTCATAAACACAATACATACATATACATACATTTGCACTTGTTAGAGGAAAAGGAAATACACCTTGATAATGTTATTATAAAAATTTTATACAAAACACTAAATCTCATAACACCAACAACAACAACAGTAATAAAAACATAGAAAATCTCTGAACTACTACCACACTAATAATAAAAGTGTATTGATAAACAAATAACGAACGAAGAGTTTAAAATAAGAGAGCAAATGAGGGAGAGGTAGAAAATAGTTATTTTTATTTATATTTTAAAATGGCAAGAATTTTAAATAAACTTCATGTTTATGTTTCAGAAGAAGTAAAAGTAGATTTTCTTGGTTATATGTATGTACTTTCGTGTTCATCTATGTCATGCTAATACATATACAAATTGGTTATAATGTCTTTATATTATAAAGGTAAAGTGTATAAGAATATTCTACATTTATTTACTCCCAGCAAAAAAAATTACCAATTGCTTTCAATAAAGAACATTTTAAACAGTTTAAACGTGGAACAAAGTAAATATTTTGAAGTGAAAATAAATGAATTTTTAGCGGGAGAAATGATTAATAATTTTATAGAAAATTAAAATTTTAAAACACTTTTATTATCTTTTAATAAAGCTAAAACAAAAATTTCGTTAAAAAAATGTATAAACATAAATTTAAGGGAAGTACTTAAAAAGAAATGAAAAAGAAGTATAAAAGAAGAACATCTTACAAATGACAACCATGGGTTAAAAAAGAACTTCTGCAGATCTTTTCCACCACTAAGTACTTTCATCCAATGACAACACAATGATAAATTCATGACTTTTTCAGTTCCTTTTTTGCTGGGCTCCTTTGAAACCAGCCTCTTTTTTTTGGAAGTGGGTGGTGTTTGTTTTATAGTTGAGACAATATTTGTAGTTTTATCTTTAAAAATGTTCATATAAATTTTTCGTTTTTTTGGCAAAGTGTTAAATTTACGATTTAAACACAATTACACATGAACACGACAGTTAGATAGGAAAACATTTTATCATTGTGTTTGTAATACTCATATACATTTACTCACACTTATGAAAACTGCTACATTAAAATTTTTACAACAAATAAAAAAAATAGAAAAAAAAAAACAACCTTTAATAGCTGAATTATATGATTGAGAATGAGAAGATTTTTAGTTAAAAATGAAAACCTTAATAGTGAAGTATACTTTTAGGATAGATAGTTTTAAAGTACTCTCTATACAGAAAAGTACTAGATTTTTGATATAAATATGAGTAGTTGTTATGAGTGGAACACTTGTGGGTTTTATGTTAAAACTTTGTGTTCATGTTGTACCATATCAAACTTATCCTAAAAAACACATACTCAAACTAACATGAGAAATATTTTATTTTCAAATTTAGTTTTTTTTTTTTTTTTTTTTTTTTTTTTTTTTTTTTTTTTTTTTGGTAGTTTGGCAATTTTATTAAATAGAACGTATGAGTCTGTGTGAGTGGTATTTATAGTAGCCAAGAGCTCCAACATAATAATAATGCTATAAATCTTGTTTAAGTCTGTAAATAAATTTAAAACATTTAAATTCATTTTGTTTGCATATATATTTATTTTATTTTTTTAGAACGATTTAAAACTAATAAAATAAAATAAAATTGTTGAAATTGTTTCATAAAATTTATGTTTTGAAAACAGAAGTATGTTTATCAAACAAAAATTTAAAATGAAAATTATAAAAAAAAATCGAATCTTGCTAACAATAATAAAAAAAAAAGTTATTTTTTATTTCGATAACAAGTGAAAAAATTAAAAAAAAAAGTTCTATTTTTATCTACACCAAGCGGCAAATGTACTAAAGAAAATTCTCTTGTTATCGATAACAACAAAATATTTTCTAAAAAAAATTCTCTTGCTATCGATAACAATGAAAAATTTTCTAAAGAAAATTCTCTTGTTGTCGATAACAATAAAAAATTTTCTAAAGAAAATTCTATTGTTATCGATAACAATGAAAAATTTTCTAAAGAAAATTCTCTTGTTATCGATAACAAGGACAAATTTTTCTAAAGAAAAATCTCTTGTCTTCGATAACAATGAAACATTTTCTAAAGAAAATTCTCTTATTATCGATAACAATGAACAATTTTCTAAAGAAACTTCTCTTGTTATCAATAACAATGAAAAATTTTCTAAAATTCTCTTATTATCGATAACAATGAAAAATTTTCTAAAGAAAATTCTCTTATTATCGATAACAATGAAAAATTTTCTAAAGAAAATTCTCTTATATCGATAACAATGAAAAATTTTCTAAAGAAAATTCTCTTGTTAACGATAACAGTGAAAAATTTTCTAAAGAAAATTTTCTTGTTATCGATAACAATGAAAAATTTTCTAAAGAAAATTCTCTTGTTATCGATAACAATGAAAAATTTTCTAAAGAAAATTCTCTTGTTATCAATAACAATGAAAAATTTTCTAAAGAAAATTCTCTTGTTATCGATAACAATGAAAAATTTTCTAAAGAAAATTCTCTTGCTATCGATAACAATGAAAAATTGTCTAAAGAAAATTCTCTTGTTATCGATAACAATGAAAAATTTTCTAAAGAAAATTCTCTTGTTATCGATAACAATGAAAAATTTTCTAAAGAAAATTCTCTTGTTATCAATAACAATGAAAAATTTTCTAAAGAAAATTCTCTTGTTATCGATAACAATGAAAAATTTTCTAAAAAAAAATTCTCTTGTTGTCGATAACAACAAAAAATTTTCTAAAGAAAATTCTCTTGTTCTCTTATTTTTCAAAAACAACGACAAATGCTTATAAAGAAAATTATTGTGTTATCGATAACTACGAAATATTTTCTAAAGAAAACTCCGTTGTTATCGATATTAAGCGAAAAGGAGAATTCTATCTCTTAAATACTAAAGAATTTATGGGCTTAAATTTATTTCGTATCTAATTTATTACCTTCTAGCTAAATGAATTCTTTTTTCTTTTTCTATTTTTTATTCTGCAGTAAATGTACCTTATAATTCGCAATTACTTTAGTTTCGTTTGCCTCTCGCTTGATTTTATTATTCATAGTTTGTCATTTAAAATTTGTTATACGTAAAAGTTTTTGGCAAATATCAACTCATATTTATCATTTTCCCCTGGAGGCAACATTTATAAATCAAAAAATATTTTTTGAACTTTTTTGGTATTTTTTTTTTCTTTTATACAAAAAGTTTGAACAAACAATGAATGCACCGCCACAAAAATAATAAAGTCGTTTCTCAAACACAGCCAACTTAAATAAACCATACGAATTTTTCAAATATTTAAGTGCATTTATGTGGAAAATTGATAATTTCCCAATAAAAATCATTCCTACAATAATAATGAAACCATAGAAAATAGAATAAAGATTAAAATTTTAATGTACTATGAATAGGTATTTGTGAAGCTCTATTTGCAAAGCATACATTAAGGCATTTGCATATTTTAAGGGTGCAAAAATTTTGCAAAAAAAATTATCATACTTTTGGGGTTTGTTGAGTAGAAATTCAAATTCTATATTCTATTGTTTATAAAAATTTTATTGTAATCATTAACATAAAGGTTTAGAAAAAATTAATTAATAAAAATTATAATAAAAATAAACTCGCATAATAATTTCATATATTTTAAGTGATAACAGTCATCTCATATTTTATTTATCCTGTGTATATTCATGATAAATCGTCCCACTTTTCCATTTGTTACTGTTTTCTATTTACAAATATTTATTTTGCAAAATTTTTGTGGGTATTACATAATTATTTACTTTTGTAAAATGTGTTTATTTATGTATAAATGCTGGTTTTCATTTGTAAATAATGAAAATTTATTAATTTTATAATAAAATATTTGTTTTGTCATAATTAATAATCATATAATTTTCTTTCATCCTCACACTTTCTCTTTTTGTTTAGGATATTATAATATATTGCTTTCAACTATTTTATAGCATATTTCTGAAGGGTTAAATTGTTTGTAATAATTTATAGCATAATTTTTTAAGCTTCATTTAGTTTTATTAAAATTATTGTATATTTTAAGGCTGTAAACAATAGTTTTACAATTTTATAATTCTGCTGGTATTTTATTGGTATGAATTTAAAATATTTTAGGCATAAAGCACATTGTTGATAAAAGGTGAATAAAATACAGCGTAATGCTATTAAAATAACCTTTTGCGAATTTAGTTTTTTGCACGTTAGCGATAACAAAATTTTTCTTAAGAACATTTTTTAATATCGATAACAAGAGAATTTTCTTTAGAAAATATTTCCTTGTTATCGATAACAAAATAATTTTCTTTAGAAAATTTTTCATTGTTATCGATAACAAGAGAATTTTCTTTAGACAATTTTTCATTGAATTTTTTTTTAAAAATTTGTCATTGTTATCGATTACAGAAGAATTTTCGTTAGAAAATTTTTCATTGTTATCGATAACAAGAGAATTTTCTTTAGAAAATTTTTCATTGTTATCGATAACAAGAGAATTTTCTTTAGAAAATTTTTCATTGTTATCGATAACAAGAGAATTTTCTTTAGAAAATTTTTCATTGTTATCGGTAACAAGAGAATTTTCTCTAGAAAATTTTTCATTGTTATCGATAACAAGAGAATTTTTTTTTAGAAAATTTTTCATTGTTATCGGTAACAAGAGAATTTTCTTTAGAAAATTTTTCATTGTTATCGGTAACAAGAGAATTTTCTTTAGAAAATTTTTCATTGTTATCGGTAACAAGAGAATTTTCTTTAGAAAAATTTTGATTGTTATCGATAACAAGTGAATTTTCTTTAGAAAATATTTCATTGTTATCGATAACAATTGAATTTTCTTTAGAAAATTTTTCATTGTTATCGATAACAAGAGAATTCTCTTTAGAAAATTTTTCATTGTTATCGATAACAAGAGAATTTGTTTTAGAAAATTTTTCATTGTTATCGATAACAAGAGAATTTTCTTTAGAAGATTTTTCATTGTTATCGATAAGAAGAGAATTTTCTTTAGAAAATTTTTCATTGTTATCGATAACAAGAGAATTTTTTTTAGAAAAATTTTCATTGTTATCGATAACAAGAGAATTTTCTTTAGAAAAATTTTCATTGTTATAACAAGAGAAATTTCTTTAGAAAATTTTTCATTGTTATCGATAACAAGAGAATTTTCCTTTGAAAATTTTTCATTGTAATCGATAACAAGAGAATTTTCTTTAGAAAATGTTTCATTGTTATCGATAACAATGAAAAATTTTATTTAGAAAATTTTTCGATTTTATCGATAACACAAGAATTTTCTTTAGACAATTTTTGGCCGTTATCGATAACACAAAGATTTTCTTAAGACAATTTTTGATGATATCGATAACAGAAAAACTTCTTTTAGAAAATTTTTCGCTGGTATCGATACAAGAGTATTTTCCTTAGAAAAATTTTCATTGTTATCGATATCTAGATGATTTTCTTCAGACAATTTTTATCGATAACATACAAATTTCGCTTGTTTTATAATCGATTACAAGAATTTTATTTAGGTTATTTAAATTGATTGAACAAATTTGACCAACATTTTTTATTTTATTTAAAATAAATAACAAATCTGCTTACTTAACATCAATTTAAGTTCCTTTATATAATTTTTTTTTTTATTTTCTCTTTTTAATTTTCAGCTGAATTTATTTTATTTGTTTTCACAAATTAGCCAAATGTTATATTAATATTATAGATTTTAAAATATGCTAACAAAAATAAAATGTTGCTGGTGTAAGCAAAATATTTTTTTTTAGCTTTCAATTTACTGATTAGCTCCTCCAAAAAAATGTTAAATAACAAATTCATAAGTAACAACAAAAGTTAAAATAAACCCCTTTCAACGAAATTTATATGCCCTATCTTTACTTCGTTTCAGTCACAATATGAAATTTTGTTTGCCAAAATTATTTAAGGGGTTTCCTCAATAAAAAAAGGAAATCCATTTCTAGCCAGAAAAAAAAGAAACTAAAGTCTAAAATATATTTATTTCCCATCATCTTCATGGTTACATTTCAATTGGTGGGCGGTTTTATCTTGAATGTTTGGCTGACAGTCTGGCACTAAAATGAAAGCTTGTGAGAGAAAAGCTCATAAATTTATTGAAGAAAAAACCAAGACTTAAAAAATTCTTTTTTGACTAAAATAAAAATTTCATTTGGCACTTCTGGCATATAAAGTGCCTCTTGAAGCGACACCAAATAATATAGTTTTTCTGTTTTTTTTTTTTCTTAATGGAGAAAGGGAATAAAAGAAAAATAGGAAAAAACATGGCAAAAGAAAATATGGACAATTTTATGAAAATATATAAATATTGTTGTTGTTGCTGTAAAATCTTATGATTCTCAAAAAAAAACACTTAAGGCCAAAAATTAAGAAGAAAAAAAGTTAAAGAAAAGCTTATATACAATGAAACTGGTGATGATGATGACGATAATCGTAAATTACTACAACAAAAACTATAAAAATCAACGTCATCGTTGAGTATAAATAAATATAAATTTTTTGGCCATTAAAATCATAAAAAAAGTCAAACACACCCCCAGACAGATAATACTAACATACATTTGAACTCAATGAATATTGTTATACGAGGAGTGCTAAATAAAAACATAATAAAGAATTAAAAATTCTTATGAATTGGTCCACATAATAATCATTTAACTACATACTTTAACATTTCCTAAAAGCTTTCACATTTTATTTATACAAAGAGCTTTTCTTTCAGCCAATCTTTGCTACATATCAAAAATCGGCACACAAGACCTTTAGCGTCGAGTGCCAATTGTAGTTTTCATATACACAACACGAGAGTTAGGAAAACTCAATGTAGTGAAATTTAAAATTCATTCGTCGAAAATTTTCCTTTTGTGCCAATCATTGCTATAAACCAAAATTCGGCACCCAGGGCCTTCCTAACTACAGGGTTCTCAGGCATTAAGTTTTAATTATAGTTTTCTATAAGCAGCGTAAAAAAATTAAAATTTTATACGTCGACCATGTTCTCTTTGTGCCGATCTTCGTTACAAAAACTCGGCATCCGGGGTCTTAGGAATCGACGGCCAATTGTAGTATTTACATCAACAATAGGAGAGTTAACCAAACCTTAAAGGTAGAGTGTAAGCAATTAAAATGTTATTCATCTAAAAACTTCCCGATCATTGCTATTAAAGAAATTTCGGCACCCAGGGCTTTCCTCACAGCTATCGCATTTTCCAAATCTCGGCACCCAGGGATTTTAAGTCATTGAATTTTAATTATAGTTTTTATAAAAGCAGCCGATCTTCATTACAAAAGCTCGGCATCCAGGGTCTTAGGAATCGACTGCCAATTGCAGTATTTACATCCACAACAGGAGAGTTAACAAAACCCAAAAGGTAGAGTGTAAGCAATTAAAAAGTTTTTCATCTAAAATTTCCCCAATCATTGTTATTAACGAAATTTCGGCACCCAGGCCCTTCCTAACAACTATCACATTTTTCAACTGTCGGCACCCAGGAATTTTAAGGCATTGAGTTTTAATTATAGTTTTTATATAAGCAGCGTAAGAAATTAAAATTTTATTTGTCGACCATGTTCTCTTTGTACCGAATTTCGTTTCAAAAGCTCGGCATCCAGGGCCTTCAACATCGACGGCTAATTGTAGTAAAATGTAAAAACATCCACAACACCAGATTTAACAAAACCTAAAAGAAAAAAAGTGTAAGCAATTAAAATTTTATTCGTCCAACATCTTCTCTTTGTGCCAATTTTTACTATAAACCAAATTTCGGCACCCAGGGCCTTCAGATATCTACCATCAATTGCAGTTTTTTTATATACAACAATGATAACAAAATTCAAAAGAGAGATCGTAAAAAATTAAAATTTCATTCGTAAAACATTTTCGCTTTGTGCTGATCTTTGCTATTAATCAAACCTCGGTACCCAGGGCCTTCAGGTAACAACAGCCAATTGTACTTTTTAAGAACACAACGCGACAGCCAACCAAACTCAATGGGAAGAACGTAAGAAATTAAAATATAATTCGTTGAATGTCTTTTATTTGTGCCGATCACTACTACAAGTCAGAGGTCCGGCCCAGGGTTTGCAGGCATTAGGCGGCCAATTGTAGTTTTTATATACTCAAACTCAGCCAAACTCAATAGAATGAGTCTTAGAATTTAAAAAATATTTTTGCATGCTCTTGCATTATTAAATGTTCTTTGTGACGATTTTTACACCTTTAAGAGAGATGATATCTGGAAGTTATGCTTCAGTAAAAGACTTAAAAATTACTTAAATAATGTTTAATACCACCCAAGGAAATACAGGACAAATTATTACATCAACACAAACGCATAATACCCTTTAGTGGTATAGAGTATAAAAAATCAAATTAAAAAAATTACATATTAAGCCCCTTTATTAATTCCCCATTTAAATTCTCCTGCCTCAAATCAAACAATTTATAAAACCTTAATACTTAACATTATAGTCACTCGAATAAAATTTAAATTTTCTAATTGCTTTCATCAATCAATGAATTGTCTGTCATAATACAATTGAATCAAATAATGACGCCAACCACCACCACCATCATCATCATCATTTGAAAGTGTCAACTATGATGTTACTTCAAATCAAACGTCATCGTATTTTTACACCGAGGGAAAAATAACAATTCAAAATACATAAAGGTTAAGGTCACATTTGATACCGTTCATTTACAACTTTGAAATACATAGTATAGAAAATGGTATGGTTATTAAGTAATTCAGCATTAAATTGGTGTCAATTTGACACCATTACGATATACATTTTCGTTAAAGATGTGAATACATACAAGTTTGTATTACTAGTGACACCGAATGTTATTGTCTTGTAATACCATATGGTCGTTATTTCTCTGGGTGTAGTAAATTATTAAGTAGACAAGTATTTAATTGTATTTATCTAACAGATCAAATCAATAAACGACAAAATTTCATCACAACAAAAAAAGGAAAGAAAGTAATTATTTATTTTTTGGTCTAAACAAATATCAACATCTTTTAAGTTAAGTTTGATGATATAGTCATCATCAAAATCAAAATAATCAACAACATCATTCATGGTTGTCATCATGTAGTCAATTACTTAGTTTTCTCCATCATCATCATTTTGTTAAGCTGTAAACTTTGTCAGTCAGTCAGTAGGTTTCTATTTATTCAGTTACTCAACCAGCCAAACAACAAAAATTTATCTATCTATTCCACCATTCCAAACCAAACTAAACTTGTATTTATTTAATAGGTCTCTTTTCTGTATGTGTGTTGTGTATTTGGAGTTGATGATTTTGTGGTGACCCTTATTTAAGTTGAAGAAGTCTTTAGTAAATTTCAAGTTTGTATTTTGTATTTGAGTGTGGTAGGGGATATTTGATTTTCATTCACTTGTATTTGCAGTTAAAAGTTCCCCTTAAGTCAAACCATATTACTCTACAGAAAATCCTCAAAAGTGATTGTATTAAGTGTTTTGGGTTTTTTTTTTTTTTCTTTTTGCAATAGTAATTTTAGCTTTAAATTATGCCCTAACACAGGCCCTTTTAAACGAAAACCAGAAGCAAAAATAAAAAGTCAATGACAGGCTGGGATTTAAGTTTTTTGGGGGGATTTTAAGTTTTTTTTTTTTTATTCGTTCATTGGGTACTATATAGTATCATGTGTTGTGTTCTTTTTTTTTTAGCAAATTGATTGGTTAAATGTGTGATATTTGTTCAAAAAATTAACTAAATATGTTTGTCTTCCTTTCTGTACAAGTTGTAGGGATTTTTTTTCAACAAATGTTTGTAGATATATTTTTGGTCATTTGGTTTGATGATAATTTAGTAATTCTCATAAGATTTTATAAATTTATGTGGTAATTTCTAAAATAGGAAATAAAAAATGTTGCACAGGCTATAGGCGAATATTAAGAGCTGTAATTTTTACTGCATATTTTTAGGGATATATGGGGAAAATCAAAAAATTTGGAAATTTTAGGTAAAAATAATTATATCGAAAGTTTATTATTTCAAAATGTGAACAATAGTGCGAAATATGTAGAGTTGATTTTTGAGGTTAAGAACATGTTTTTCGATCCATACAATTATAAGTACTTAAGATATTTTGAAGCCATTTAAATTTTAGTATTAAGCAAATTATATTTCTTCATTTGACATCAATTCTAAAAGACAAGAGTTACATTGAAAGTTTGACGAATAATAAATTCACTAACTTCTCCCTATGAAGGGGAGCTGAAAGTATTAAACCACCGGTTGGGGCAAAAAGTCCTTTAAGGAAAGCTGATGGTACCTGGGCTCGTAGTGCAGAAGAAAAAGCCAACTTATTTGCACATCATCTGAGTTTGGTCTTTCAACCAAACCCTCCAACCAATGATTTTGTTTTGGGAGAGACAAATGATATTACATTAAATGATGATGACATTATTGCTATTAGTTCCGATGACATAAATACGATTGTCAAAGAAAATATAAATAAAAAAAAAAAAAAAATACCTGGATATGATCTAATAACACAATCCATGATTAAAATAATAAAGTGCTGTCTATAAAGTTCAATGCGATCTTAAAACTAGGAGTATTTCCAAAAATTTGGAAAATTATAATGATACCAAAGCCAGGAAAGAATTTAACCGTACCATTATCCTATAGACCTATTATTCTGCTGTCTTCTTTGTCAAAGCTATTAAAAAAAAGTATTACAAATGAAAATCATGCCAATTTTAAATGATAGAAATATAATCCCAGTTCATCAATTTGGTTTCCGTGAAAAGCATGGAACAATTGAACAAGTTAGTCGTCTGCTTTTAGGCCCTAAACGTATGTATCTTCAACATTTTCTTGAGCATTAGCGAAATAAAAATTTTTTTCCAGAAGCTGCAAAAAATCTACCAGTATATACGTTTCGTTGTCCATTATACAACTCAAATTCTGCTATTACTTTTATAACATTGGAAGCAGTTTGACGACAAACCTTTAATT